>JAJOZX010004301.1:0-12500 GCA_023014485.1 Bathynomus jamesi
AATTTATTTTTACAAGGTAATGAATAATTAATTTTTGTTTTATAAGGAGAATTATTTACCTCACTTGAGATACCCTTAAATATTATCTGAATGACCTAATATTTACAGTACATTGTTTTCTCATGTAGTAGCAGCATTGAACAAATGGCCAATAAAAAACTCCAACTTTCGATTTATTGTCACCCTAATATATATATATATATATATATATATATATATAATATATTATATATATATATATATATTTATTTATTTTTTTTCCCAGATTTACCGCCGATTCGTACCTAAAGAGGTGGTACATATTTCGGCGAGGCAGTGAGTGGGTGATGTTACTGTGCTGGGGGTGGTAGACCAGGGGAATGAGTAAGGGTCAGTCAATGGATAGTAGTAGGAGGGGTACGGTTTCAGATGGATGGAGCAGATGGGAGTGAGTAGGGAAGAGGAGAACCGCTTCCGCGAAAAGTGGGGGCCGTCGGCAAGTATGGATCGTAAGCAGTGGGTATGGGGTTTTCGGCCGAGAGAGGGAAACACCTGCGACGGAGAGCGGACAGCTTTGAGCATTCCACCAGGAGGTGTAAGACAGTGATAGGGTATGGCAGGTAGGGCAAAGCGGGGCTGGCGAGTTCGCCATAAGGTGTCCGTGGGTGATGCGGGGGTGTGACCTATGCGGAGACGGGCTAGGATTACTTCTTTAAGTGGACTATTGTGGTTTTCGGGGGGATCCATTAGTTGATAAAGGGGGATGGGTAAAGGTGTAGGCGCTAGGAGGTTGGAGTGTGAAGGGAGATCTGGAGTTCGCGAAATTGAAGGCTGGGTCGGGAACATGGCTGGCTATCTACCGTTCACCGGGAAGGAATCGGTCGGCCTGTCGAACCCCGCGGAGGTTGCGGGGTCGAGTCGGCCGAGCGAGACCGGAAGCGTGGATCACGGCAGACAGAGGAACATCGTGGGCTGAGCGGGTCAGAAATACCTTGACGGGCTTCTATGGTCGGGCCAGGGGGGGGGCACGTTAACCCCTAAAACGGCGCTACCCCGCCTGTCCGGGGTCTCACAGCGGACCCTAGGCGGTGACAGGGGGTACCAAAAAGACCGGGCGGGAGGGAGGGAGGACGTACTCAGGGTAGTTGATACGGAGGGGGCCGGGGATGTTGGGGGGTAGGTACTATGGGGGTGGAAAGAGGTGAATCGGAGTGGTCTCGTGGAGGGGTGAAGAATATGGCACCAAGAGGCAAGGGCAGATCCATGAGACTCGTGGGCGTGGGCGCGGCCGAGCTTCCATCGGTCACACCGTGCAGCCGCGCCAGAGCCGCATCCACTGGATCCACAGGGCTGAGTCTCGTCGTACGGGGCGGGTCGTGGATTTCGGCCACTATTGTCAGAGTCTGTGGGGGTAGAGCGGTGGGACTTCTGCGATGGGAAGAGATGGACATAGTAGACGTGGTGGGCGGTGTAAGGGTCCGAGCCGTCTTCTTGGTCCTAGGGGAAGAGGAGAGAGACGTTGGAAGGCCGGAGGGTCTGGCGACACGCTCCGGCGTCTCCGCCTCGACAGCTTGCTCCGGGCGGCAGATTCGGGCGTGTACAGGGAGTACTGGGAAGGCAGGGTTTGAGGTGGCTGGGACCCGGGTGCCCTGGTCCAAGACTCATGGGGGATTCGTGGCAGGTGAGGTGCGGGAAGAAGAGGAACGGTGGGGGGACAGGGGACCGTCGGGTCCTGCGAGGAGTTGCATTGTGGGGAACAGGGGGCAGTGGCTGGGGGGGGTTTCGGCGGCAGGCCAGGGCGGCGTGCCGAGATGACAGAGCCGAGAGCAGCGGCATAGGACACCCCGGCCTCACCTCCCGACTCCGCACCCTGTCTCGTGCCTCACGGGGGCTAAGGAAGTCCGACACTTGTAGGCCGCGGACCTCCTTCTCGAACTTGTAGAAAAGGCATTCGCGGGATGAAGAGGGGTGTGCGCCTCACAGTTGGAGCATTTGGGTGTATTGGGGCACCTGTCAGAGTGAGCAAGTCGTCCACAGTGCACACACAATTGATGCGGCTGTCGACAAACGGAGCTGACGTGTCCGAATTTTATTGCATTTGAAACAACGGGTCGGGTCTGGGACGTATGGGCGGATAGAAAACTCGCATGAGGCGCGGTCTCCCATACCCCATACAATACGGCCAGGGGGATATTGTGTTAAAAGTAAGGAGCAGACGTGGGGTGGGGGAGGGGTGCCTACCTGTCGGGATGTGAAACGATAGATTTAGTAACTCCTTGGGTGCGAGGTCCTCCAGGAGCTCGTTCACTGCGACCGACAGTAGGCGGGTGGCGTAAATAGTGCCCTGACTCTGGTTCAGGCGAGGGTGGGGGAAACGGACACCGAGCATCCAAGGACCTCAGTGATGGAGAGTAGGGCTTTCGTCTCTGCGGCTGAGCGTGATTTACGAGGAGGGAGCCATCCCTCTGTGGG
Source organism: Bathynomus jamesi (assembly GCA_023014485.1). Lineage (NCBI taxonomy): Eukaryota > Metazoa > Arthropoda > Malacostraca > Isopoda > Cirolanidae > Bathynomus > Bathynomus jamesi. The sequence goes on from JAJOZX010004301.1 coordinate 2,452, forward strand.
CGTACGTCATAGCGGCTGGAGTTGCTGTAGGTTCGGATCGCCTGGAACGTCCGTTCAGAGTTGTTCGGGAGGGACCCAGATGTAGGCCGAATCATCAGGAATTTGTGGATACTTGGAAGGGAGAGGGAGGCTGTAGAGTCGAAATGTACTGGGATATTCAACGGTCGGTAGGACGGCCGTGAATGCGGCTCCCCCGTCCGCCGCGAGGCTCTCTCCGCGGGGAGGTGGGCTGACGGCGGGTGAGGGGGCATATGGGGAGAGCAAGAAGCCGGGTTGTGGGGCAAGTCCTCGGTGGAACTTGACTTGCCCGAAGGTGGCTGAAGTGGTGGGGCGATGACCCCTGCTCCAGAGAGTGTAGGTCCAAGGGCGTAGTCGAGGGACGGACTGGGGTCGGCAACGGAAAAGGAGAGTGCAAGCGTTCCGCTTCCACAGGGGGTCAACCCCATTAGGTTGCAGTCTTCCAGTGGTAAAAGACTCGAGGGCCTGGTTGCCCACCACCCGAGTGTTGAGAGAAGGAGTAGTCCGGGAATGAGAAGCAGTAGTCGTAAGCCGGGGGGGAGAAGTGTCCATAGCAAAACAAAAAAGAACTTCATCCCCCGCGCGCATCCAACCACACCGACTCCAACAAGGGAAAGGCGAAGTGTGGGCACACTTGGTCCCACCGCCGATAGATGTCACGCAGGGGAGATACACCCGCACCCAGTCCCTGTGCCTGAAAGGCGGCCACTTCATCCAACGCGCGGTGAAAAGTGGCAGGGACAGGGTTTGGGTTTGGTTGGAAAGCGACAAGGGTGCAGGGCAACCGCCTCCCACACCAAGGGCCAAGGAAAGGGTCAAAATCAAGGTCCAAAGAACAACGCCAAAAAAACAGGGAGAAGCCAGAAAGAATGGGTTAAAGGAGAAAGAAAGAAAAAGAAGCAGGAGATCAGCCGGGTCCCCAAACGGGTCCAATGGTCCACGAGGGCAGAGAAAGCCCTTACACCGAAGAAAGGTGTATTCCCACATTCGCCACAGAGGGACGCGCCCTATAGCTCCGGACAAAGCAAAGGGATAATATATAATATATATATATATATATATATATATATATATATATATATATTATAATATATAATATATATATATAATATATTCATATAAATATATATATATAATATATATATATATATATAATATAATAATATATATATATATATATATATATAATATATATATATATATATTATATATATATAATATATATATATATATGAAAATTATTTCACGAAAGTAACACGTGAAAAATATTTATGATGAATAAAACCACGAAGGAAAGGAAACAAAAAGGTGCTCAAGCGCTTTCGTCTAATGACATCCTCAGGAACACTGAAGTACATAAAAGGTTACGGCCTATATATAGGTTACAGAAAGAAAAAAAAAGAAAAAAAAAAGAAAATAAATAAATAAATAATAAATAAATAAAACATACATACACACAAACACACACACATATATATATATATATATATATATATATATATATGATGAATAAAACCACGAAGGAAAAAAGAAACACAAACGGGTGCTCAAGCGCTTTCGTCTAATGACATCCTCAGGAACACTGGAGTGAAAGGACAGATCAAGGCATATATAGGTTACAAAAATAAACATACATACATACATATTCATATATATATACATATATATATATATATATATATATATATATATATATATATATATATACATATATATAGTAAGCATAGAAAAATTGTGGGAGGAGCCAACATTTATAGTTTATGAAACAGATCACAAAAGAATAAAGAAATAAAAATAAATATAAATATAAATTGAGAAAAAATTAATTACCAAATAGTGCCTTAGTGATATATATGTCACAGCCTAAATAATCATAAAGAAATAAACAGGCAAATAAAAAAACCACAAATATATATACATACATATATATATATATATATATATATATATAATATATATATATATAAAAAGACACTTTTAGCACTTTGGCCGACCTTCAATATAAATTCAAATGGCTTGTTTATGGAACAGGTCACAAAAGAATAAAGAAATAAAAATAAATATAAATATTGTAAGTGGAGTCTATAAATTCAAGCTCAAAAGGGAAGTTTTACAATCAATTTAATAGATGATGCCAAATTGATATATATGTCACAAAGAAATAAAGAAATAACCACAAAAAAAAAAAAAAAAAAAAATTAATTATTAAAAAAATAATAAAAAAATAATAATAATAAATTGAAAGATAAATTTTAAGAGAGGCAACCAATTATAAGGGAAAAAATAACCACATATGCATATTATAGTCACAAACGAATAAAAAAGTACAAGTAAATATAAATTGGAAAACAAAATGATGCCTAGATGATATATAAAGAACAATAAAATATATATACAACATATATACGGTATATATACGAAATATAAACGCAATATATACAGAATATATATATATATATGCATAAGGGAAAAAAAATTACCAAATTTGTTTTATAATTATTGTCTGAAAAAACGGTAGGTCGCAAAAGAATAAGAAATAAAAATAAATATAAATTGAAAAAAAATTACAAATAATACACGTACCCATGTATACCCGCATAACCAAACTATATATACATATACACACATATATACAAACACACACACACACACACATATATATATATATATACACATACAAGCTTGACAATCGCGAAATGAGAAATCATCGCGCAGAACCTTTGTGAGGTTGTAAGGTAAGGTAAGGTACATACACATATATATATATATATATATACGTTTAACTGCATACATACATACATACATACATACATATACACACATACATACATACATATACACACATATATACATACAAACACATTTAACTGCAATGACCACACAATACTCACATACACATACATACATACACATACACGCATACAGCAAAAAATTGATTATTTAGGCTGTGACATATATATCACTAAGGCACTATTTGGTAATTAATTTTTTCTCAATTTATATTTATATTTATTTTTATTTCTTTATTCTTTTGTGATCTGTTTCATAAACTATAAATGTTGGCTCCTCCCACAATTTTTTCTATGCTTACTATATATATATATACATATATATATATATATATATATATATGTATATGTATATATATATGAATATGTATGTATGTATGTTTATTTTTGTAACCTATATATTGCCTTGATCTGTCCTTTCACTCCAGTGTTCCTGAGGATGTCATTAGACGAAAGCGCTTGAGCACCCGTTTGTTTCTTTTTCCTTCGTGGTTTTATTTCATCATAAATACTTTTCACGTGTCACTTTCGTGAATAATTTTTCATATATATATATATATATATATATATATATATATATATATATATATATATATATATATATATATATACAGTATATATACGGGTGGGGCAAAAGTCTGGCCCCATAGGAGGTTTATGTTCACATAGACTAAAATTTCGGTTCGGTTCGTCGCATTCTCTCTACCAATCATTTTCATCCGTATAAAGTCCCATTAGTCCAGGAACTACACGGTGATGACCTAGATCATCGTAGGGAGTATTGTCAGTGGTTTATGCAATATAGGCAGTTTGAAAAGCGTATCATGTTCAGTGACGAAGCAATTTTTTACCTAAACGGTTCAGTCAACAGACATAATACACGATATTGGGCTAAAGAAAATCCACATTGGATTGAGGACGGACACTCGCAGTACAACCAAGAGTTATGGTATGGGCTGCTATGTGGGGAGATACGATAATTGGCCCATACTTTTTCCCCGACACTGTAACTGGTGAATCATACCTTCATTTGTAGCAAATTTCCTTACGCCTCGATTGTATGAACTACCATTACGGCATCGGAGAGCTATGTGGTTTCAGCACGATGGGGCTCCGCCGCATTTCGCAAGGGCCGTTCGCGAATTTTTGCAAGAAACATTTCAAAGGAAATGGATTGGTCGACGTGGGCCAATTGAATGGCCGCCCAGATCCGGACCTGACTCCTTTGGATTACTTCTTATGGGGACACCTTAAATCAGTTGTGTACGTTAACAGGCCAAGAACAATACAGGCTCTAAAGGATGGATACCATAACAGCAGAATTTGAAGCCATAAGAACGAATATTACCATCCTCAGGAATGTGCAAACGTCTTGCGTCAACCGGGTTACAAAGTGTTTAGAAGAAGGTGGACGTCAATTTGAACACCTATTGTAATTTCTGAATTAAAACATTAAGGTAGGCCGAAATTTTTTTTTCCATTATAAACTTCCTATGGGGCCAGACTTTTGCCCCACCCTATATATATATATATATGCAATAAACAGAGCAGTAAAAATAAAAATTAAAAATTAAAGGATTAACAACGAGGCATACAGATTTGTAAGGAAAAATATCGATTTTTAGCACAAGATCAAATGAATTATAAAAATACAAATTAATACTGGAAATCTGCCCGGGTTTTAACACTTTGCCTTTTATAGTCAAGTTTCGATATATATAAAAATAAAATGAAGATTAAAAGTTAATAAAGTAGCATACAAGTTTACCAAAGATTTAGCGTCCTACCCTTTTTATCTAAATCTGTTTTGAAGGAATTCAAAACAACAGGATCGAGTTGAAAAAGACCTTTGCTTATGTTGAAGTTATTTGAAAGTTGGATAATGGCAGACTCAAAAATATTTCTATTAACAATGTTGCTAGAATGAAATAAAACTGAAGCATTATTCCAATCAATACAGTGGGATAACTCTGACAAATGGACAAAAAGAGCACTGGACAACTCGTACTTTGTCAAAAAATATTTAGTACTTCCATTTTTCCCGGGCTTTTTAGGCATTGCTAATGTACTTAAACTTTTGGATATTAATGTAGTATTTTCATATAACAATATTGTGAAAAATATCTTAGTAAAAAATAGCCCTACCAATAATTCAGGCATTATCTATAAAATTGGGTGTAAACAATGTGATTCCTTTTACATAGGTCAGACGGGAAAGGATTTGCACACACGTATAAAACAGCATCAATATTCCGTTAGAACAGGACAGTTGTCCAGTGCTCTTTTTGTCCATTTGTCAGAGTTATCCCACTGTATTGATTGGAATAATGCTTCAGTTTTATTTCACTCTAGCAACATTGTTAATAGAAATATTCTTGAGTCTGCCATTATCCAACTTTCAAATAACTTCAACATAAGCAAAGGTCTTTTTCAACTCGATCATGTTGTTTTGAATTCCTTCAAAACAGATTTAGATAAAAAGGGTAGGACGCTAAATCTTTGGTAAACTTGTATGCTACTTTATTAACTTTTAATCTTCATTTTATTTTTTATATATATCGAAACTTGACTATAAAAGGCAAAGTGTTAAAACCCGGGCAGATTTCCAGTATAAATTTGTATTTTTATAATTCATTTGATCTTGTGCTAAAAATCGATATTTTTCCTTACAAATCTGTATGCCTCGTTGTTAATCCTTTAATTTTTTATTTTTATTTTTACTTCTCTGTTTATTGCATATATATATATACACGGTGAACCAAAAGTAGGTGGACAGTAGGTTGAATACGGTTTGTGTTATATTATATTATAACTATGGTGTTCATTATAACTATGGTGTTTGTGTTATATTATATTAAATATTATAACTAAATTTATTTAAATTTTATTTTGTATTATAGTATACAAAAAAATTAAATATGTATTCTCAAAATAAACGTTATCATTTACTGTCCACCTACATTTGGTTCACCCTATATATATATATATATATATATATATATATATATATAATTATGCGGGTTGCTTCTACAGAGCTTCAATTTAATATTTAGGAGAAATCCAATGACAAGGAGAAATGTAAATGCCATGAAAAGTCTTCTTTTTTGCGCAACGTTTCGAGCAATACGCTCATCTTCAGGCTGTTAATAACAATGTGAAATTAAAATCAATATTGAATGAAAAACAAAACAGAAAATTTCTATAACCTATTCGTAAAGACAAATTTTAAAAGACTGAGAAAAGAGGGTTAAATTCTAAGTTATACAGATTTACATATAAAAATTAAGAAGTTATTTTTAAATACATGTAGTAAATGTGAAATTAATACACTGGAAAAATTACCAATAGTACACTGGAACAATGGAGCTATCTACCTTACACAGCAGTATCCGAGGCCGACTAATTTGAGCAGAGGCAGAGGCAGAGGCAAGGAACGGGAAACACGAAAGATGGCGAGGGAGATAGGGGAAGGAGGGATTATAAGGAATTGGGGAAGGAGGAGGGATCATAGCAAATTGAGAGGGACGGACGATGAGTCAACATTCAGACTAGGGGACAATGCTTTAATGAAAAGGGATTCTAAAATTCTTAGTGAGTTGGGACAAGTATTACAACCAAGAATTTTAAAATTGTCTAAAGTGACATCAATTTTGCATTTAATGCTATGTTCACGAATACTGGAGGCTTCCTTAGTTTTAAATTTTACCTGTTCGGCCACTTATTCCCATATGCGAATAAAATCTAGCCCTGAGAGAGCGAACAGTGCTGCCGATGTAATTCCCAAGGAGACACCTGGGGCAGGTAAATAAATATACAACACCGCTACGCAACGAGTCAGGGGTTCGATCCTTCGCTGAGAAAAAGCTACCTAAAGACGTTTTATTAATAAATATGATGCGGAAATCAGTATGATAAAAAAATTTCCTTAACAATTTTGTAAATTTAAGCTTAAATTCCTTATTCAAGGGACCATTTCAGGTACCAAGAAATATTTTATATCCTTCGGCACAGTAATACATGGAAGTTGAGGGCTATAAACATTATTTAAGAAGGATCTAATTAGTTTGTCTACATATTGAACAGGAAAACTATTATTAGTAAAGTATGATCTTAGATTATTAAATTCATCATTAAGTAAGGTAAAATTAGAGGTCAAATTATATCCTCTGAACAGGAGAGTTTTAATACAAGACATCTTATAGTTGAAATCAGTAAAACTAAAAAAATTCATGCCCAAACCAGTGAAAGTGGGTTCCTATAAACTGATGTAGTAATAGAATCACCGTTTTTCGAAATTAAAAGATCTAAGAAGGGGAGGGAGCCATTTTGCTCAGTTTCCATTGTATACGTTATATTGGGGTGCAAAGAATTTAGGAAGTTAAAGAATTGTTGCGCTTGTACCGCATTATCAAAGACTGCTATCGAATCATCAACGAAGCGTCTAAAAATTGCACTTTCTAAATGAGTCATAAAAAAGTCAGCTGCTAACGGTCCGACTGGTGATCCCATCCCTACCCCATCAATTTGTTGGTAAACCTTATTGTTGAAAGTGAAATAGCATTGTTTGAAGACCAATTCTAAAAGTTCCTTCAAATGAGACAATGAAAAACCATGAAAATTATCAACTGAGCTAAAAACCCTATCTAAAATAATGGCAATAGTTTCAGATACAGGTACATTTGTGAAAAGTGACTTTACATCAAAACTGACAAAAAACTTTTTTGAATCGAAGTTTTTACCCAGGAGTTCTTTTTGGAATTCAAACGAGTTATTTATAGTGTAAACATTTTTCGCAAAGGGGGACAGGAGACGAACAACAAATTTTGCCAATTGAAAGGTGGGTAAGTCCCAACTCACTAAGAATTTTAGAATCCCTTTTCATTAAAGCATTGTCCCCTAGTCTGAATGTTGACTCATCGTCCGTCCCTCTCAATTTGCTATGATCCCTCCTCCTTCCCCAATTCCTTATAATCCCTCCTTCCCCTATCTCCCTCGCCATCTTTCGTGTTTCCCGTTCCTTGCCTCTGCCTCTGCCTCTGCTCAAATTAGTCGGCCTCGGATACTGCTGTGTAAGGTAGATAGCTCCATTGTTCCAGTGTACTATTGGTAATTTTTCCAGTGTATTAATTTCACATTTACTACATGTATTTAAAAATAACTTCTTAATTTTTATATGTAAATCTGTATAACTTAGAATTTAACCCTCTTTTCTGTCTTTTAAAATTTGTCTTTACGAATAGGTTATAGAAATTTCTGTTTTGTTTTCATTCAATATTGATTTTAATTTCACATTGTTATTAAACAGCCTGAAGATGAGCGTATTGCTCGAAACGTTGCGCAATAAAGAAGACTTTTCATGGCATTTACATTTCTCCTTGTCATTGGATTTCTCCTAAATATTATATATATATATATATACAGGGCGTCCCAAAAAAATGTATACACACTTTAAATAATTATAAAGGCAGTGTTTATTAAAATACATTTCATTTTCAAAATGTAATAGAATCTACAGACATTATTTAATTGTTTTGTCAACGCCTGTTTTCAAACTGACGTCCGTTCTGGTCCAGGCACTGCTGATAACGCGAAGCAATGGAATCGCAAACATCACGAAACATTTCGTTTGGTATTTGTGTGCATTCTCGTTCAATGGCTGCTCTCAATTCAGCGACTGTTGCAGGTTTATAGCGTAGACTTTGTCTTTTAAGTATCCCCATAAAAAAAAGTCTAGTGGTGTGAGGTCTGGTGAACGCGGAGGGTATTCTACGAAACCCCTTCGTCCAATCCACATCCACATCGTGCCAAGTACCACTCGCAATACTCCACTCTTCGGTCCGGATCATCTTCATTAATAGCATGGACTAATCTTGGAATGTAACTTTTCCATTGACAGCGCTTCAAAATGCGTTGGACAGACGATTCTGAAATTCCTACCTCACGACTCGCTTGCCGCACAGATTTTCTTGGACTTTGGTGATACGTTTCCAGTACTCTTTCTTGCTTTGTGGGGCTTGTCGATGTCCGTGGTCTTCCGGAACGCTTCTTGTGGACATTCTGAACAGTTCCATCGGCTTCAAACTTATCTCTAATTCGAGTGATGGTAAGTCGCGTTGGTGGATCTGTTTGAAACTCCCTCCTAAACTGTCTTTGCACTTCAACTGCGTTTTCACACTTCCAGTAGCATTTTAGAATGAATTTCCTTTGTTCAAAGCTTAGTCTGACTGCCATTATTAATTCTAATGGGTTTAACTTGGAAAGAAAGAAACATCAATTGAGCTATCAGCTGTTAAAGTGTGTATACACATTTTTTTGGGACGCCCTGTGTGTATATATATATATATATATATATATATATGTGTAAAAAATGAACAATGAATAATCAATATTCATTTTTACATAAGAACCAAAATCGCTTAACGCGTGTTTGGATAATAATTTTACTTGTAGCTTCCTATTTTTGTTCGTGTCACAACCCTACGCTCTACCATATCTATGGTTTAGTCGTATCCATTTTCCATTTGTTATAGAAGTTATTATAATTAATTACGAATTGTCTTGCATCTCACCCTCGACCCTAGATTACACTGCCCAACAAATAAAAACATTTTTGCTGGTGATTTAATTCTAAGACCTGTTTCTGGATAATATTGATGTGCTGATTTAAGAAATCACCTTAGATTTGTCCATCACATCAGGTTTTCGTGCAATGTACAATGCAATATGCCTATTTTGGGTGATCCATGAAGGGCACTTATCAAAATTGATGATTTTTGAGACCTGTTAACAGCTGTTTTGCTGTTAAAATTTTATCTGTGGAATACGCAAATCTGTGCATTAAATCTAAAGGTCATGTACAACATATTAAAATCTTGGGTATCTGTGATTTCCCCAGGTGTGAGCGTGACGTCATGATCATGGATTCATTTTTTGCTTATTTAAACACTTTTAATCACTTTATGTGTCAATATTACCATTGTATATTAAAGTTCACTCCCTGCACAATTGTTTACTTTTCCATGCTGATTCTGAGTATGTAAAAACTTATTTTTGAAAAGAAAAAAAATTGGGCATAACCCTGCCAAAATGCGATATCTCCGTATTTGATTGCTCGAAAACCTGACGTGATAGGCAAAAACTAAGGTGATTTTTAAATCAGCACACCAAAGTTACCTAAAAACAGGTGTTAGAATAAAATCAGCAAAATTGGTGTTGGGCAGTGTTATGCATACACATTGCATG
>JAJOZX010004301.1:17500-310000 GCA_023014485.1 Bathynomus jamesi
CAACGCTAAGAGATTATTTGTCAAATAGCACACTTGGCAAACGCTCAGAATGCATTGAGAGTAGTGCTGCAACGTTATGTTTGAAAGATGCTTTGAGGTCAGAACTATATTTTCAGTAATTGATAAGTTTATCGCAGAGTATGATAGGAGATTCACCAATAACATTGAACTGCTTCAATCTATCACTGCCTTTGATGTTCAGTCGAAAGATTTCCTAAATACGGAAAAAATAGATTCATTTTCTGAACATTACAATGAAATGGTAGATTCGGTGATGCTGCACTCACAAATACAGTCTGCAAAGGTGTTTCTAAGACAAAATAAGCCTAAAGATCTGTTTGACGTTTATGAAAAAATAAATTCTCTACCCGTTGCTTTTTCTGAGCTACGTAAGCTGTTACAGATAGTGCTAACAATTCCTGTCAGAACTGCTGGAAATGAAAGATTCTTTTCTGCATTGAAACGTGTTAAAGATTACTTATGAATAACCACGAGTGATGAACGACTCTCTAACTTACTTTTAATGGCAACTGAACAGAAACTTGTCAAAACCTTTGACGTTGATGGACTCGTAGATTGTTTTGCTCGAATGAAGCATCGACGGTTTCCTCTAATGTAACTATATTAACATAGATGTAAAGTAGCTTGTCATAACATTAAATGTATACTCTACCAGTGATGTTTCATTACCATAATCACAGATCACTGAATATGCAGTTTGTTGATTTGCTGAAAAAAAGGCATAGTGCATACATATTTATGTAATTAAGCTTTTGAAATTTTTTTTTTTAATTAAATATCAATGAACAGACTGGTCTCCGATATATTTCATAAATCTCAAATCTGGAAGCATTGGCGTAGACAATTGTATGTTCATTATGCACAGAGACTCGCTGACCTATTTAGCCAGTGTTCCAGACGACTATCTCTTAATCTTTTATGGACCACTTGTATTATGTTTGTACCTGTTAAGTCTGAAATAAAGGGTTTGTTTGTTTGTTGTTGTTGTCTTTGCAGTTTCTTGATTATACAGTCACTCTTTTTCTCTTTTTTTTTTATTGAATAACCTTTATTAATAATAAAATAAATACATCCGTCTCAATTTACAATGACATGAATAACTGTGAAGCTCGACTATTTATTTTATTTAATTTGGCCCTTAAGCTTTAGGCTTTACTGGGCTCTTATTAAAAATAAACAGCTAGTCGTTATTAATTAATAATAAATAAGTAAATAAGTATTATTAATAGTTAAAATATGTATTACTCTTAAATTATCACTACTGACATGACAAATACAAAGTCACCATTGAAGGCACTATACCAATACCATACAAAGAAACCAATATTATACATGAGAGATCAGAACTGAACAATTCCAAGAAATGCGTTTTTAATATTAGATTACACACGAGAAATTAATAATTAGTAAACAATAGTAATGGACATTAATCCTAGATTTTTGTTAGTATGCCATTATTAATCAGGATTTCAACTTGGTTTTAAACAAATTTACATTCACAATATTTTTTATATCAGCATTTAAGTCATTCCAGTTTCAAACCAATGAAAATGGGTAGTTTTTGAAATGAAGACAGTCTAAATTGAAGTATAACAAGCTTTGATCTATTTCTAGTCTGATACGAGTGGATTTCTTGATGAGTTACAAAATATCTATTTACCCATTGTAAATTAATGATTTTGTTCTTACACTTGTAAATAAAATGTGCCAGTTTGGTTATATCATTGAGCTTTACTAGGTTTAGCTCTTTAAATAATGCACTAGTGTGATCAAGGAAATCAACATCAGATAATAACCTTAATGCTCGTTTTTGAATGAGACACCATTTAATGTGTTGTTAGCGGAGTTTCCCCAAACAAGGTAGAATGTTATATAAGGAAGACCAAGAGTATGATAGAGAGTCAATAAAACTTGTTTAGGGACTACATTTCTAAGTTTAAACATAAGAACATTCCTTGAAATCTTTTTCGCGATATAATTTACATGATCACTCCATTGCAAATTCTTATCTAGCATTACAGCAAGAAATTTCGTTACAGTACACTCCTTTACAGCAATTTCATAACATTAAGTTCAAGGTATACATTTCTTTTATTAGTAAAAATCATGAAATTTGTTTTACTGGTATTTAGGAAGAATGTTCTTGTGGAACACCTCTTTTTGTCTCTCGAACATACTTCTCTTTCCCCTTTGTTGCATTTTTTGGGACATGTCTTTCCACAACTTCCAGTCTTCTCCTCTAAGGTCATTAGCATCTCTTCCGTTGTCTCAGTCTAAAAGATGGTTTTCCAGTCTATTGCTTCCCCGTTGAATGCAACACCTTCCCAGTTTATAGCTTTGGAGTGAAAATTAAAAATTTCGAATTTGCTTCTTTCTATAGTGTGTTCTTTCCTTTCCCGTTGCTTTTATATTGGTTGTTATTTCAATAATGTTGTGATCAGATATTATAGTTGGCAGAGCTGGGCAATAAATACATTGAATGTATTTAAATACTAAATACTAAATACATGGGAGAAATGTATTTAAATACTAAATACATTTTCCGAATGTATTTAGATACTAAATACAAAATACATCAATTGTATTTAAATACATTTGTAAATACATTTTAAATACATACAAATTTTAACATATGCATTCACTAATTCATGTTTTGATAAATTTCTACAGTAGGGGACACGGTGAATTTCGAAATAAATACACCACTCGATAGATCAGACGATTTTAAAAGCTTTTTCATCAATGAATTTTCCATCGCAAATTGGATTGATTGCAACGAGTTAGTTACACAGGCCCACTTAAGGCAGAGCCGTTTTGTACGATTATTCGGTCAATTTCAGTATTTTTTGATGTCTAAAAAAACACTTACCTTCAGATGAGTGTACAGATTCGTTGTAGCATTGCTTGCAGCAGAGACTTCGTGTTTACACAGCAAGCAGGTGCACTTTACCTTATTATCGTCTTTAGATTTAATTTTAAAGTATTTTCCATCAAACAGAGGGTGCACTAAATTGTTATCTGCAGATATACCACTGTTTGATTCACCGGATTTGCTTGTTGAAGCCATGACACGCACACGATAAAGAAATCAACCGCTTTCGACTAAGAGTGGCACACAACTGATTGAAGTGACACGTTGAAACATGAACCATGCTGTACTACACTGTCCACGCGTCGTACTGTGCTAGTACAGAACGTGTATTAAACCAGTAAAGTATTTACATTTTGAGTATTTAAATACTATATTTAAATACATGAAAAACAATGTATTTATAAATACAGTTCTAAATACACAAATGTATTTAAATACTGCCCAGCTCTGATAGTTGGGGATATTTCTGTTATCAATTAGGTTGCTGCTGTTTGTGAATACCAAATCTGGGCAGTTGGTTTTTCTTGTATTTTTTGTTATTCTTTGTTAACATAAATTCATCGACTAGAACTAGTAGCATTTTTGCTTGCTCCTGGTCTTCCCGTGTGCCCCCCTTGTCTTGGTGTATATACATGTTTTTTTCTATCCTTTTATATTTCATAAATGGAAAATTAAAATAACCAGAGAAGAATATTTGGGGTTGGTGTGTGTAGATCCGGGGCTCAAACCCTGGCACATTGTGACTCTGACAATGGCACATAAGACACTCATCAAGGCAAATAAAAAACCAATGGTTATAATGCTGCACCAACCTGAATTCAGAATGCCTCACGTAAGCAATTTGAAATTTGAAAATTTTGGAGTGGTAATTGACAACTCTTCTAAGACTACCTGCGCAATAAGATTTAAAATTCAGTTATTGAATAATCATTCGTGTTAAGTGCAACATATCTGACAAATTGGCTGGAGGGAAGAAAGCACACAAAGGCTTTGTAATGCAGGTACCATAAAGAAAACGTAAAATATAGTTATAAAATACACACGACATTTATTGCTTTATTAATAATGCAATTTATTTGTACAATATAAAAAAGTATATTAATTTAAGCCTACTCGACATAGTCATAGTGGCACATTACGTTTTGCATTTTGTAAAAATGGCATAAAATAGCACATGATTGCCATAAGTTTGAGCACCACTGGTGTAGATCTTTTACCCAGTTTCTGACCTCTGTAATAGAATCTGAGAATTTTGAATTTCTTGCATTCGGGGTGGGTATATATTACAATTAATACCTATTTAATTTTTTAACTTGCTGCTCTACATTCCTGCTACACATTCTACGTAGTTGTTTGAAGTACTTATAGTCATTTCTGCCATGTGTTTCTCGCGTGTACAAATAACACATCCTCCTTTACGCTTACTGTTCTGTCAACACGGAGTTGTTAATATGTATTTCTTTTTTGTCAACACCAAACTCACAGTTCGCTTGTCAGTCCTTTCGATGGGTTTCAATGAGGCATGCAGTCTACTCCGATTTCTTGCACGAGTCCCTATTTCATAAGGTTATAATTTACCATAGTTATGAAGTAAGTGTTAAAAATTAAACCAAAAAGTGACCAAATAATGTAACAAAAACTTTTGACATATCTTAAGATATGTCAAAAGTTTTTATTACATTATTTGATCACTTTTTGGTTTAATTTTTAACACTTATTTCATAATTATGGTAAATTATACCCTCATGAAATAAAGGTAAATCCCTATTTCATAGCCATGGTAAATAAAATTAGTATATTTTACTGAGGTTATGAAATAAGGGTGAAGTAAAATTACTTTTCAGCAGAGCAACATTTAAAAAAAAAATTGTTTTTGAGGGGTCTTTAAAAAAAAGCCGAATCCCCACCCAAAAAATGTTGTTAAAACAATTTTACTTTCAAAACATGCCTCATGGGATGGAAGTCAGTTCAGATACAAAAAACAACTCAAGAACCAAAACCTTTATTTAACAATTTAAAAGTAATTTTGAAAAGCATGTATTTATTAATAATAATAAATTTGTAATCCTATTTGTTACATATATATATGCAGAACTGGGCAGCAACGCGGTACTTTTTTAGTAACGGTAGCGGTAACGGCCTTACATTTCAAATCAAGTAACTCTTTCAGTAACGACGTTACTTTTTTAGAGAAATACATTCGTTAGTGGTTACGTTACTTTTTTATCATAGCTCGCAATTAGTTTCTTTCGATCCTCACTCATTATTCATTAACCGTTAAAAATTTGTCCCTTCACTATGAGCGAGATGTGCATGTTGACCGTTGGCATACTGGCAGCCTACCCCATCCACCCTCTCCCCCTACACTGACAGCACTGCCAAAGTAAAAAGGCGAAGAACCCTGGAGCAGGAGGGACCTAAGTTCAATAAAGGTTTCGTCATTCCTCTCATCTGGGCCTTCACAGCACGTTAGCTCTGCATTCTTCCCATCCACTAACTTTAAAAATATGTTTATTAAACTTAACACTCCTATACCATCTAGTGCCACTGTTGAGAGGGTTTTATCAGTAGGGAAGGATATACTGCGTCAGAAACGAGGCTAGTTCTTAGATGCAACTTTCGAGAAGCTTGTTTTCTTAAAGGCTAATAAAGATCTTTTGAATAATAGTTCTTAAGTTTGTATATTTAGCTAATAAATTTCAATTCACTGGTCGACAAAATCGAACTTTTTATTTGTCACATGAACAAAAATGGGTGGATCTTATAGGTTTTTTACCGCCGAGTTCAAAAATGGACTCAAAATTTTTCTATCACCCACCAATATTGAGTGAATCGAAAATGAAATTTGGACTAATTTATAGGCGTAATATCAATATCAAAGTAGAAAATGCATATTGAATTCACTTAAAATGTGGCTACTGATGATTTACGCTTGTATTTCGCCTCTGGGCCATCCCTTGACAATGTCCAGCAGTAGTCACCCAACATGCTGGGGCTCCACTTGCCCTGGTATCGCTTCTCCATCTTGGATATTTGTTGATGAAAGCGTTCCCCATGTTCATCACTAACATCGCCTAAGTTTGTTGGGAAGAAGTCGAGATGCGAGTCAAGAAAATGAATTTTCAACGACATGTTGCATCCCACGTCTTTGTAGGCCTTGAGAAGTTCTTCAAGTGACTCTTAATTTACGGCCTTGAAGTTTCTGAGGAAATTTGTGTTCACTACTTTAAATGCTCTCCAAGCTGCTCCTTCAACTTCACTTAGAGTTTAATCAAACGCGCTGTCTCTCATGATTCCTCTAATTTGCGGGACCACAAATATCCCTTCTTTGATTTTGACCTCGCTGATCCTATTCTCACTCAAATCCTAAGTAACGTAAATTCGTGTCACTCTAAAACTGCGGATGATAGAAAAATTCTGTTTTCATTTTCGTAATCAACGTAAAAAATTACACACAGTTCAAGTAAAAATATCTCTGACAAAAACTTTGTTGACCAGTGAATTATCATTGCCATGCACAATAACTCATTTGATTCATTTCTTTAGTAGTTCGTATTATTGTTTTGCAAAGCTTTCCTGGTATAGTCTAGCATTAGTAAATTAGTATCAATAGTATGCTACATCCTCTGTTATGTTTCACTTCCTAGTAATAAATCTTGCAGTAATTTTGTTTCACTTTTTTTTTTTAAATATTATGCCTTCTAAGTCATAACAACGCAATGAAGGCATGCACAGACTTCATAGCCTATGCATTAACCAGTGAATACAAACCAACACATACTCGCACAAGCGAATGTTTATATAATATAAAATTTTATGTATATATAAATTATAATATACCTATGCATATATATAATATATTTACATTTCATTAAAAGTAACGGTAACGAGTAACGGTGCCGTTACTCGTTACTTTTTAAAAATGGTAACACTAACGATAACGGCGTTACATTTAAACTGTAGTTAATGGTAACGGCATTACATTTATAAAGTAACGCGCACAGCACTGCATATACAGAGCTGGGCAGTATTTAAATACGTATTTAAATACATTTGTGTATTTAGAACTGTATTTATAAATACATTGTTTTTCATGTATTTAAATATAGTATTTAAATACTCAAAATATAAAAATGTAAATACTTTTACTGGTTTAATACACGTTCTGTACTAGCACAGTACGACGTGTCGACAGTGTAGTGCAGCATGGTTCATGTTTCAACGTGTCAGTTCAATCAGTTGTGTGCCACTCTTAGTCGAAAGCGGTTGATTTCTTTATCGTGTGCGTGTCATGGCTTAGTGAATTAGTGAATGCATATGTTAAAATTTGTATGTATTTAAAATGTATTTACAAATGTATTTAAATACAATTGATGTATTTTGTATTTAGTATCTAAATACATTCGTAAAATGTATTTAGTATTTAGTATTTAAATACATTTCTCCCATGTATTTAGTATTTAGTATTTAAATACATTCAATGTATTTATTGCCCAGCTCTGTGCATATATGCCTAGTACAAAAACTAATGCAAAAATATGAGTGGAAAATGTATTAGCTATTCATATAAAAATACAATTAACTCGTATCAAACTAGTGCTAAAGAAAATAATGCAGGGAATATATTTATGTATAATTATGTCAAGTACAGGGTGTTTCTAAAATTACACAACTTTAGAAACACCCTGTATTGTAACCATCATTTATAATATAGTAAATAACAATAAATTATATTTAGTTATAACCTTAATAGGTCTGAGTGGCTTCATGTTTGTTCAAATGTAATGGGATTAGTCATAGTAAAAGAAGGTTGGACACAGTTTTCCAGAGAGGGACATAGACAACAAAGTACCTTGTAATCAATGTATTCCATAATTCAAAAAACTTGTGTGTGTGTGTGTGTGTTACCATTCTTTCATAACTTTGAACCAGTGAAAGATTTTTTTAAATGTTGAATGTAATAATGATGTTTATTCCAGTTTATTTTGTTTTCATATATTTACTCAGATAACCTCCCTTGATTTAATCAACTTCTAAGCTAACTTGTAACCAAATTCTCCTACAAAATCCAAGCAATTGGTTATATATAGATTCAGGTTTCTCAGGATGAACCAATGTATCCCCAGTCCAAGCCACTCTGCATAGCCTCTCCTTAATATAACTGGGTTACATCCCCTTGAAATTACTTAAAGAATATTTCACTGCTTGTATCCTGTAGATTTTACCTACCCTAAGGTGCACCCTTCTTGACTACCTGCCTGACACTGAGCTACCCATTACCGACGCATTACCTTTGACAGCAACCATACATGATAATATTTACTGTATGTGACTCCGATACAAACAATTCATATTGATTTGCTATTACTGGCCCTGAACTGAGCAACACCCTCCAACTTTTAAAAAAATTCTTTTCTAACTCAGCTTGCTTCTTTTCCTTATCTCAATCACCTCTGACACATTGTAATTTCACTGCCATTACAACTCGTATGTACTGAAAGATCTTTTCCTCTCTTCCTTCTATCACCACTCTAGAACTTCAGTTACTGCACTATACATACTAGGCTACTACTATTCTTCAAGCTTTGGTACATCTACCCAACTTGATGAACCTAATCATTTCCAACTAAATGGTTATTACTATTTAAAAATAAGTGAATCAAGCAACAATGAAAGATAAGTGAATGAATACAAAAACATACCATAACTGAAATATCTAAAATACAAATATGGGATCATTGTGGAAAACTTAAATACTAATGATTTCAATATATACTAAATATGTAAAAAATATTTTAAATGCTAAATATAAAATAGTGTGAATATTACATATGAAATGTTTAGTATTTAAAAACAGTATTATTATTAAGTACTAAGATTATATTTTATGACCAATTATTATTTTATGATGATTGATTCCAATATACTGTATATTACGTACTATATTTTTTAACATTTAGTAATAAGGGATACGCAATTTACAAGGGGATCTCAGTCAATTAGGTTAATAAGTGAGTAGCAGTTCATTAATGAATCAAGAGACAAAACAAAAATACAATGTACAGTATAGTGAATAAGGATAACCAGGTGAATACTCCAATATAAAGTGACTAATTATATAGAATATACTGGTGGTGATTATTTGTAATATACCATGAAGCTTTATAACAACTCAAACAACAGTGGAAAGTAGGAAGTACATGTCATGTTCCCACACTAAAGGCTAGACAAGGAACATCCTCAACCCTGAAGGAAAATAGCTTTGTTGCAGAAGGCCAAGATTATTCATAAAGTTGTAAAATTCCCAAGAATTTTGAAAGCTATAAATTTCCACTAGGAATTTTCAAGTGTTTTAATTTTCATGAACAAAACAGCTATGTAATCTTGAACCAGGGTACTTTGCATAATTTAACTATATGAAAAAAGTGTAGAATAACGCAGCCAAGAAAAGCAATTCAAAATGCAGTTGGTGATGTTAGCAAATTATTCTCTCTAGTATGATACTGGCATGTGGCAGTAGTGAGGAGTTGATGTTGAAATGGTAAACCATACACTTTGAAATTTTTTAACCCTCAATTATTTCACATGAAGGGATTTCCCAGAATGCTGAAGTGGAAATCACTCCATGTAAAAATAAATCTTACTAATTAGCAAATATTAAAACGTGAATTTCCTGCATACTAATTTCAAATTAGTATTTTTGGCAGGGATATTCCCAGCAAACTAACTTAAACTTAATAAAAACAATTGATATAAGAGGCCAGAACTTTCGTTTTTGTGAGAAATGCTTAAATGTTATATTTTACTGTTTACTGCCAAATATTATCTAATAAACCTTAAAAATTACCTAAAAACTGCAAATTCCTGAAATATTTCACGTAAAGGTCCCAAAATTGGCAAAAAGTTTCCATCCTTTTGCAACCTGAACTGTTTAACCAGCTGCCAAAGGACTATGGAACACAACTGGTGTAGGGGTTTACTGATGTTGAAATAAAATATGAAAATTATATAAATGTATCATTCATGGGATGATACCAAATGTGATTGCACACCAACAATAGGGGAGCCAGAAGGGCATTTGAGGGAGATACTCTCTTTGTGAAGCAAGGCAAACTTATAGGAGCAGGCAGACAATTTGGAGCATAAAAAGAGATGTCATAAAGTGTGCCAAGTGTATGCTTATGACAGTACAGTAACATCTTTTGCTGATGATACAAAAATCAACAGAAAATTTACAAATGCAAATGTGGAAGCCTTACAAACAGACACAAACAATATATAGAAGGACACAATATGAAACTTAACAGTGAAATTTTTTAGATCTAAAGATATGGAAAAAATAAGTAAAACAGATAGAATATTAAACCTAAAGTAGAAAATTCAGAGGAAAAAAAGAAAAAGATTTAGGAGGTACAATGACTGGTGATACAAAGTAAGTTAGTGATATACAAAGCAAAGAGAATTATGGGACAGATACTGAGAACCTTTAAAAGAAGGGACAAGAAAGTAATGATTCCTTTGCTGAAAACAGTGATTATACTGAAACTCAAATATTCCTCAATCTTAACATCCCTATATAAAAAAGAAAATCAGCTAAAAGAAATTCAAATAAATTTCACAGCCAAGCTCAGTGGCTGCAAAGAACTAAATTACTGGGAAAGATAACATAAATCTATATTCATTGGAGAGAAGCGACACGCATGCCATAGTATACATATGGAAAATAATGGAAAACTAGTACCTGATGTCAGACTGAACCCAAAACCATCCAAACAACATTGGACAACAGAAGAAAAGGCAAAATGTGTAGTGTTCCCAAACTAAAGGCCAGACAAGAAACATTCTCAAATCTGAAGGAAAATAGCTTTTTGTTAGAGGGCCAAGACTATTTAACCAGTTACCCAGACAACTCAGAAACACCACTGATGTAGAAGCCTTCAAAAGAAGACTAGACACGTACTCAAGACAATCCCAGATGAGCCAGGTATATCTGGCTATGTGGGATGGAGAGCTAAAAAAATAATTTTCCCTAACATCAAATCAGGTCCAGAGGTAGGGCCACCAGCCTGATCCATATGTGAAGAGAGACCAACACATGGAACTATCAAGTTATAAAGTATGTATATTAGTGTGTGTGTGTGTGTGTGTGTGTGTGAAACTACTATAACTACTGTATTTTACGCCTCATAAGACGCTACAAGTGGTAAGACGCACCCTATATTTAGCAAAGAATATTTAGGAAAAAAATATTTCGAAGATTTATCAGCCTGACAAAAAACATATTCCCATAACTTTATTAAAAGAACATTAAACAAAACAATAACATATGAGCCCTGAAGTGAATTTTGGAGACGTTTTTCAGGAAAAAAGTAGCATCTTATGAGGCGTAAAATACAGTACTCTATGACTGCAATCATAAATTAAAAGCTACTTTTCTAAGATAAGTAATTAGCATGTGAAACATTAGTTTGGCTTGTTACTAGTTAATAGTACTGTGCTAGTTTTCCCCAAAATGTCATTCATTTTCTATGATTTTTTTTTTTTTTATGCAGGAAGGAGGGCCAAGGGCAAATGCCCGCAAAAACACCCCCGACCCATAGAAGAAAAGAGCCAAAATCAAGGTCAAGTTTTTGAGATGCCTGGACACTGTTTGAAAGATGGGAAGTCATAGACAGGAAGAAATATGGATTGAGGAAGATTGTTCCAGAGTTGACTGGTTGAGTAGATAAAGATTGAAAATACTGATCAACCCTTGCATTAGAGAATTGGACAGAAAAGGAATGAGAAAGTGTAGAAAGTCTGGTGCTATGGGCTCTCCTTAAAGGAGGAGGCATGCAGTTAGAGAATTCAGGAGAGTAATGTCCGTTATAATAGTGATAGTAAAGAGAGTGAGGCAACATTGCAATGAAGAGAGAGAGATTGAAGACAATCAGTAAGAGGTGGGGAATTGATGAGATGAAAAGCCTTTGATTCCACCTGGTCAAGTACAGCTGTGTGGGTTGAGCCACCCAAGACATGAGAAACAAACTCCATGCAGGGGCGAAGACCCCTGTATGGAGTACATTCCATGGAGGTGGTACAGCACACCTAACCTCTTAGAAGCTGTTTTAGAAAGAAAGTATATGTAGTCATTCCAGGAAAGGTCACGAGAAAAGGAAACGAAGAATGTTAAGAGAAGAGGAAGGATTGAGTTGTGTGTTATTGAAGGTAAGGGGAGAGTCATGTGGAAGATTGTGACAAGTAGACAGATGGAGGAACTGAATTTTTGAGGCATTGAAAAAGCCACAAGGTTTTCTCTGCCCCAATCAGATATAGCAAAGATCAGAGGTCAGGTGTCCCATAGCTGTCCTATACAAATCATGAAGTGACTGCTGTGAGGGATGCTTTGGGAAGTGAGCAGAGAAGTGAAGAGTGGAATCATCAGCATAGCAGTGAATAAGACAGGAAGAGCGAATTAAAATTTACATTCACACCACTAGATGGGAGCAAGTTAACCACAGTTATTCATCATAGAAGGGTACACCACCATTCTTCATATCTATATTACTCATTATGAAATGGAATTCAAAGAGGTTCTTGGCTTTTGCTACTAGTTTTAGTTTCTTTCTCGCTGTACTTTGTTGTATCTGTCTGTATTCAGTCCTTCCCTCTGTTTTAGTGTTGGTACTCTCTGCCGCCACTGTTTTGATCTAATTTCTATCCATTGGTATGCTGTTAGTAATAGTATCTCCTTCCTCAGTTTTTGTACTTCTCTCTCCATTCTCTGCTGCCATTGTGGTTTCTTTATATCTCATGTTAATTTTTTCTTGTTTCTTGGTTTTGGGGGAATCTTTACTTATCTATTTTTATTTTTGTTTTTTCCCTTCTACTCCAACTGGACTCCTGGAGAGTGTTTCTTACTTCCAAAATTAAACCTTAACCCTAAAAACGTTTTAGGTACAGCCTAGTACCAGGCATAGGATAGAGGTGCTGTATCATAATATCTCTCCTACAATTCCTCCAGATGTTATACTTATGGGCAGTTGGTCCAGGAACTCCACTGTAGGTTTTTTTTATTACTCCTGTTGCTCCCACCACTATCGGGATGATCTCAGGTTTTATATTCCACATCCTCTATATTTCATGTTTGAGTCTCTGGTATTTTAAGATCTTTTCCCTTTCATAGTTAGCTACAGACTAGTCCCCTGGTACTCCTACATCCGCCAAGAGTCATTTGTTACCCTCCTTCTCTCTCACTACTATGTCTGGCCTGCATTCTGATACTCTGATGTCAGTTGGTATCTCATGATCATATAGGAGCAGCACTTTATCATTGTCTTCTATTCCTTGTGGAATATGTTCCTAATGCTTTTCTGTCTCTAGCCCTATTTCATATTTCTTACACAGCTTGAAGTGGATTAGCTTGCAGACTGCATTGTGTCTGCCTGTGTAGTTTCCTCTGTGTAGAAGTATTTTACATCCAGATAGTATGATTCAGTCTCTGGGCTCTTTGAGCAGTCTGCACATCCTAGTTTCATTTTTTTCCCTCAATATTTCTTTTGAACTAGTTTGTCCATAGTGCCTGGTCTTGTGCTGCCACTACCAGCTGTTCATCTGGTCTCAGTGACCTCCTTACCAGGAACTCCAGGGTTTTATCCCTCTATGTATGCTCTGTTTAGCACCTCCTCTTTGTATACTTTGCTGAATTTGTGCTCTTCCCAGTTCTTCTGATCTTTTCCTGTTATACCTTCTTTTTATGGTGCTTATCTTTTCCATGAGAGGTTTATTTGCAATGTCTTCAAGCTGTTCAGGTCCTATGCCAGTGTCCACGAGGTAGTCATTTGCCTTCTTTGAGTGTGTTGTTGTTTTAGGCTTTTCATGTTCATGGTCTCTTACAAATCCTTCTCCTTCCTTTATGTACTGTGCTAATCCTATTGTTGTGGCTTTGTGCACTTGGTCTATTAGCGCAAGCCCTAATCCACCAACCCTTCTTGGCAGGTATAGCCTTGGTGTGCATCAGTTTTTATATATGATCTTATGCGCATGGAGCTTTTTTCTGGTGATTGTATCCAGTTTGTTGATTTCTAGCTGGGTCCAATTGATTATGCCAAAACTGTATGACAGTACGTGTACTGCCAGTGAGTTTATGGATAGGATCTTATTTTTACTGTTTAGGTGAGATTTTAGAATTAGTTTTAGCCTTTTTGAATATTCTTTCCACAGTCTTTCTTTTATAATGTCATTTTCCATCTTTTTAGATTCCTCCATCCCCAGATATTTATATGTAGCCTCTTGCTCTAGTTCTTCTATCACGATATTGTCCACCCTGATGTTTTCTGATTCATACCTTTTACCTTTCCTTAGTGTGACAGTGGCACATTTCTCAAGCTCAAATTCCATCAGGATGTCATCTAAGAACTTTTTGACCTCCCTGATCTCTTCTGTTAGCTCACTTTTGTTTGGGGCGTAGTTTTAGGTCATCCATGTAAAATAAGCGAGATATTTTTGGGCTGCTCTTTTCCCTTGGTCTCATCATGTAGCATTTGTTTAGGTTATTTGTTAGTTGGCTAAGTGGGTTTAGTGCCAGTACACAAAAGAGGGGATATTGAATCAGCCTGGTAGATCCCTCTCTTGATTCTCACACTGTTCACCTCTAAAGTTCCCTTACTGCAGGGGTTCACAAACTTCTGAGCTTGTCGACCCATTGATGAGCTTATAAAGTTATCATCGACCCCTAACCCAAATTCTTAATATTTAAAATAATTTTATATGAAATGAAGTCAAGAAACATCAAAATAGTCAATATTTATTAATCATTATAGTTATACAATTACCATTATTAGTAATGAAGTGAAAATTAATAACTGCTAAATACCTTTACAATTAAATCTTCTTTAATGAGATGGATGGGCCTGATGGGCATTAACAAGGGCATGAACATTCAGCTGTAGGTTTGAGAGTTTGAGCCTTCAGTCACTGCACTCATCGATGTTAAGCCTAGACCCCTAGAACTTTATCAACCCCCTATTGACCCATAGATCTTCATTGACCCCCCCGCACAGTCCCACCAACCCCAGGGGGTTGATATTGACCACTTTGGGAACCTCTGCCTTACTGTGATGGAGAGTTAGGTCTGTTTCCCATCGTGTCATAACTGTTTCTAAGAAGATCCTGATGGTCGGGTGGATCTTGTATAGTCTCAACACTTCCTTCACCCATGAGTAGGGTACACTGTCATATGCCTTTTTGTAGTCAATCCATGCCATGCTTAGGTTTCTCTGTTTCTTTCTGTTTTCCAGCTGGTCCCATACGTTCTTCTGCTATATCCTTTTTGTTCTGGGCCTATAATGTTGTTTTCTTCTGCATGGCTGTAGATCCTGTCTGCTATGAATTCTGTTAGTAGTACAGGGCTATTTAAATTTATTCATCCGATTTCAACTGAGAATACTTCCATACCTATCAACCATGCATCAACTGGGCATACACCACATGAAAGAGGAAATCTCCGAGTTTTATAAGATCACCATGAGAGGGCTCCAAAGTCACGCCGTGGCCTAGCCTAGCAACAAACAGTCAGTGTGAAAATGGCGTCCGCACAGCAGAAGGCGTTTTGTGTGTTGCAGTTTTCGAGCTGTAAATCGGTAGTCACAGTGCAGCGTGAGTTTCGTCGACGTTACAGAACAGATCCACCGGGTGCTCAGAGCCACCGTTGCCCACATCTTTGGATGAGCTCCGAACTCGCATTGTTACTGCCGTAGAGTCAGTGACAACGGACATGTTGGAGCGAGTATGGGAGGAATTCGACTATCGTGTCGACGTTGCTCGTGTAACTAGAGGAAGTCACATAGAGCATTTATGAGGTGAGACAAAATTTGGACAGTTTTCTTTTGGTTGATGTATCACAAATCACTCTGTATTTGTAACATTAAAAAATATTCTCATTTGAAATCAGGTGAATCATTTTAAATATCCCTGTACTGTATTTTGTAGATTGTTGGCAAGCATGTTATTGATTTATATTTGCTTGGATTCTGGATTTCATAGGACTTTGGTAGTAATGTTGTTTTTCCTTTTGTCAACCATTGTGGTGCTTCTTCTTCTGCTTCTTCCACTTAGTGATGTTAACTTTTTCAACCAAAGTTCTTAATCATGTCTGGGCCTGGTGCTTTCCAGTTGCTGCTTTTTTTTTATTTTCTCCTCAACTTCTTTCATGGTTATTCTGTTCATGTTCATCTCTGAGATGTTTCTCACCTTTTTGCTGTTGTAAAGCTCCCAATCCATTCTGCACCATCATTATGGTTGACTTCATTCTCATAAATGTTCTTCCAGAAATGCTCCACTTGTTCTTTTTCAGGCAGTCTTTCTACGTTTATCTGGGCATTCTTTAATTCTCTAAATAGTTTTGTTGGGTTGTCTTCAAACATCCCATTTTGTTTCTTTTCTCTATCCAAGCATATATCTTGCCAGTCTCTTTGCCTTTGCTGATTTTTCCTGGCAATGTTTTGTATGATCTTTCTTTCATTGTCCAGTCTTTCTCTTTGGATTAGCACATTTACCTTCCTCCTTCCCAGTTCAGATCTTATTTCCCCCTCATGTGGGTAGTTAGGATTGAGATCTCCTTCCTGAGGTTACTTACTCTGCTCTCTAGTCTTTGCTGCCACCTTGGCTTCCTCTCATTTCCATTCATTCCCTGGTTTTGCTCCTGGCTGTTATGCTTGCATGTTTTTACCCCTGCCATCTCTGTTACACTGACTGCTGTTGCATAATATAACATGTTTAATTCTGAGGTTACTCTCCTGAGGTGTTATTGCAGGTAGTACCTTGTTTGCCATCTATATATTTTCTGACCTTGTAGGTGTTCCTCAGCTTGGGCAGTGGTCTTCTGTGGTTCAGTTCCTGATGTACATCTTCTCTGTGGATTAGGATCCTCCTTTTCATTTCCGTTTCTTCCTCACTTTCCTCTTCCATCTCTTCCATACTATCATTGCCTGACCCTGATGTAGAGTCTCCCTCATCATCTGATGGTTCATTTGGGGGAGGGGGAGGGAGTGGCAAGATGTTTGTGTGTCAGTGGTTCATCTCCACTTCCACCTCATCCTCATCCTGCTCCACTTCTTCTGCGCTGTCTCTGGTAGGTGTTTCCTCTATGGCACCTGGGGTTGTCTCCTTTGTTTTTTCTGTTACTGAGGGTTTCATTTGGCTTTCTGGTGTTTCGGCCAGTTTGTTTTTTTTGGTTTGTTTCTTTCCTCTGCCTGCTGCCCCTTTGCTTGTTCTTAGTTCTTCTAGGGTATCAGCAGTTATTGCCAGCTGTTCCTGTACAAACCTAATTGCTTTTTCTTTTGCTTTCTGTGCCTCATCATATGTTGGTAGTGTGGCTCTTTGTTTCCTCTCATGGTCAGTTCTCCTTTCCAAGATTGTCTTTAGGATATGATATTTTTGCCTGATCACTTTTTTACAGCCCACCATATGGTCTGTGTACTGCTTCTGGAACCTGTATACCATGTAGTCATTCTCATCAAACTCCTTCCTTTCAATTGCCCATTTTACCTTATTGTTTTTTCCCTTCTACTCCAGATGGAGAGTGTTTCTTGCTTCTGGGGTTAAACCTTTACCCTAAGGAATTTTTAGTACTAGGCGTAAGATAGAGGTGCTGTATCGTAATATCTCCCCTACAACTTCTCCAGATGTCACACTTATGGGCAGTTGGTTCAGGAACTCCACTGTGGATTTCTTTACTGCCCCTGTTGCCCCCACTACTATTGAGATGATCTCAGGTTCCACATTCTCCTTATTTCGTGTTTGAGTCTCTGGTATTTTAAGACCTTTCCCTTTCATAGTTCGCCATATTCCAGTCTGCTGGGACTCCTACTTCCACCAAGAGGCACTTGTTTCCCTCCTTCTCTCTCACAACTATGTCTGGTCTGCATCCTGATACCCTGATGTCAGTTGGTATCTCGTGATCATATAGGAGCAGCACTTTGTCATTGTCTTCTATTCCTTGTGGAATATGTTCCCAGTGTTTTTCTGTTTCTAGCCTTATTTCATATTTCTTACACAGCTTAAGTGGATTAGCTTGCAGACTGCATTGTGTCTGTCTGTGTAGTTTCCTCTGTGTAGGAGTATTTCACACCCCGATAGTATGTGACTCACAGTCTCTGGGTTCTTTGAGCACAATCTGCACATCTCACTTTCATTTCTACCCTCAATATTCCTTTTGAACCAATTTGTCCATAGTGCCTGGTCTTGTGCTGCCATCACCAGCCATTCATCTTCTTGTCTCAGTGCCCCTCTTACCAGGAACTCCACAGTTTTATCCCTATGTATGCTCTGTTCAGCACATCCTCTTTGTATACTTTGCTGAACTTGTGCTCTTCCTAGTTCTTCTCCTTTTCTTTGGATCTTTCCTTGTTATATCTTCTTTTGACAGTGCTTATCTTTTCCATGAGAGGTTTATTTGCAATGTCTTCAAGCTGGTCAGGGTCCTATGCCAGCATCCACTAGATAATCATTTGCCTTTTTTAAGAGTGATGTTGTTTGAGGCTTTTCATGTTCATGGTCTCTTACAAATCTGACTAGCCTTCCTTCTCCTTCCTTTATGTACTGTGCTAATCTTATTGTTGTGGCTTTGTGCACTTGGTCAATTAGCGCAAGCCCTAATCCACTGACCCTCCTTGGCAGGTATAGCCTTGGTGTGCACTGGTTTTTATATATGACCTTATGTGTATGGAGCAATTTTCTGGTGATCGTATCCAGTTTGTTGATTTCTTGCTGGGTCCAGTTGATTATGCCAAAACCGAATGACAGTACAGGTACCACCAGTAAAAGTTTATGGATAGGATTTTATTTTTACTGTTTAGGTGATCCTTTAATGCTTTAATAAATGCATTTTTAAAGTACGTT
Organism: Bathynomus jamesi; assembly: GCA_023014485.1. Lineage (NCBI taxonomy): Eukaryota > Metazoa > Arthropoda > Malacostraca > Isopoda > Cirolanidae > Bathynomus > Bathynomus jamesi. Next base: position 36,273 of record JAJOZX010004301.1, read on the forward strand.
TCCAATTAGTTGCATAATTACATTTAGAACACTTGAACAATTTTGTATCAGCATGTGTCAGTAAATGAATTTGTAGATTACCTTTCTGATTAGTTGCATAATCACATTCAGAATATTTAAATCTTTTTTCTTCAGAATGATTTAATATATGAATTCTTAAATTACTTTTTTGGTTAGTTTCATAATTACATTCAGAACATTTGAACATTTTTGCTCCAGAGTGCTTTGATATATGAGTTTTTAAGTTAATCTTACATTTAGTTTCATAATTACACTGAGAACATTTGAAATTTTTTTCTCCAAAATGCTTTAATAAGTGACTTTTTAAAGCATTTTTATGATTAGTTTCATAATTACACTTGGAACATTTAAAAATTTTTGCTCTAGAATGCTTTAATAAATGAACTTTTAGATTACCTTTATAATTAGTTTCATAATTACAATAACATTCAGAACATTTGAACATTTTTGCTTCAGAATGTGTCCGTCCATGCACTGTTAGACTACCTTTGTGATTGGTTTCATAATTACACTCAGAACATTTGAACCTTTTCACCCCAGAATGGTTTAATATGTGAATTTTTAGATTACCTTTTTGATTAGTTTCATAATTACAATTACACTCGGAACATTTGAACAATTTTGCTTCAGAATGACTTAATAAATGAATTTTTAGATAACTCCTATTATTATTTTCATAATTACACTCAAAACATTTTAACATTTTCCTATTTCTATTTTCAGGACATGCAACATTTTCTTTTTTCCTTTTTGTGTAGCATTTGTCCATAATGTCAAATACTTCATATTTCTTGGACTGAGATTTACTTGATAAAACCCTTTTCTCAGACCTTTTACTTTTCAGTTCCTCATTTACTGGAAAAGTGCTTTGGTTTTTCTCCTCTTTTTCTTCAATACTGAAAAAGTGTTTCTGTAAAAAAACAAAAAAATTACACTTATAACACTTAACTGGAGTTTCATTATATTTCTACGTGAAACACTATAATGCAAATATCATATTTTGCACCCCCATGTGGGTTGACTGATTTATTGGAATGTAATCTCACTGGCATCATAACACACAAGAATGTTTTGGAACAACATTAATGCCCCTGCTTATATTTGTGACCTTGACCTTTGATGCAAGGACTTGATTCTTGCTCTTGACAATACATATTTGTGTGAAGTTTCATCAGTTAAATGTTGAGTGGGTCAAAAGTTATGGCACAAACTTCCATTTGACCTTTAACCTGTATCTCTGACTGTGACTTTTGCTGCAAGATCTGATTCTTGCTTGTGACACATCTTGTGATGACCCAAGTGTATGGAATTTCATAAATTTGAGTTGTTCAAAACTTATGGCATGGACATGAAAAAGTTCCATTTGAATTTTGACTTAGAACTATTGGTGATCTTCCCTTTGATAGAAAGACCTGATGCTTGTTCATGATACTTCATCTTGTGATGAAATTTGTGTAAAGAGCTTCATCAACTTATGCTCAGCAATTCAAAAGTTATGGCCCAGACATTAAAGTGTGATGAATGGATGGGCAGACAGACAGACAAGCAAGTACAATCAAGTATGACTCCTCAAATTTTTAGGCAGGAGCATAATAATTTTTTTTCTATTTATTCATTCATATATTTCTCAAGAGTTTTATCGTCATTTCATTCTGTCAAATCAATCACTTAAAATAACAACAACCCCCTAAAAATTAATGAAACTTGACACTTGTAAATTTTTTTGTATCAATATTAGATGGTTCTTGAAATACAGGGCATTAAATTTTGACCTTATATCTCATTTTTTACCTTACCAACTCAGCTTCCAACTGTGTAACTTCTCTCTTATTATGATATAAGGGGGATTTTTGCAGCATTTGAAAGCTCTTACAATCATCTCTTATTCCATGAAAAATCTTCTAAAATGAAAACTAAAAATTTCTTTATATATGTATTATATTGTCCGATTATAAAAATGTAAACAGCTAAAACTTAATTTAGTATATACTTTGATGACTATTAAATTTAATTTAAAATGTCAAATTTCAATAACTATGTCTGAAAAGTAGTCTTGCCTCTCTAAATCATCTTCCAAACAACTTTTTTTGGACGGACCAGCTTCAGAATAGTCAATAGGAGCCCCATAAGCAGCTTCAAAACTTCGTTTAACCTTTTCCTTTGTCGATCTGAATTTCGTAGAAGCCTTTATCTGTTTTTGTCCCAGCATCAATCCAGCTGTAAAACAAATTCATAAATTTAGGTTGCGTGAAATAATCAAATATCAAATATTTTGTATATATGTATTCAAGTGCTGATGCTAATATTTAAAAACAGAAAACTACGAATTTGGCATTAAGAAACAAATGTCCTGAACGGAGTCTCTATTTTTTATTACCTGTTTTAATAGGGCTTTCATCAAATAAAGGTAAAATATTGTCGCTGAGCAAATCTTTATTGAATTGCCTGTCTTGAACGACAAATTCTTCCAATGGTGGTGGATTCGTGGAATCGCTACTGCTTCACTCCATACATTCGTTAAGTATGTCTGGCTCAGGTATTGGTGCAGGTTCCGGCTCTCTGGATGAACGTTGAACATGTTCTAATACAATTGGCTTCTTTTTAATTGTGACATAGCAATTGCTGCATAATAATTGATTTTCTTCCAAAATTCCATAGCTTGCAGCTGCCATGGCAGAGTTTACTTTTTTGATGTTACAGAAAATTCTTCTTGAGTGTTTTTTCATAGGATCGCAACAAAATTTTGTGTTTTGAGGCATTTTAAGGGTTAGGTAAATTTACGTATACTAGAAAATTAGGTATATACTGAAAATCTAGAAAGAAAGCAAAACATTATTAAAATTTGGAGGATTTTTTTTTTGTCATTTTTTTTCATAATAATCGTCGATAAGCTGACTTTTTATTACTTATTATGGTGTACATACATCAAATAAACATTTTTTATTCCTGGTCTTTTTTTCGAAAAATGATATCTTCGCTGCCAAAAAAAAAAAAAAAAAACTTTCCAAAAAATCATAATTTTATTTTTGTTACCCTAAAAGAATGATACATATTTAGAAACTACAGTTAATTTTACATATTTTATCATTTAAGACTTACTACACTACCCCAATTAGGAGCTGAGATATTTACGTTTGAAAATTATTAGTTTTTTCATTTGACCAAAATTTGGTCAAGCCATAAAATTTGACCAACTTGACCAATTTTCAAAAAAATTCAGAAATTTGTGATTTGGACCTAAACCAACCCTCACACCAAGTTTCATGAATTTTGAAGAGGTTACCATGTACTTCATTTGTCTATTTCTCGTAGAATTACCCTTAACCAAAATCTACCTATACTAGTTTGTTGAAGCCATTTAAATTTTTTCATACACCTTAGCTAGTTAAACAGCTGATAAACCAGTAAAAAATTGGAGAAAATGGAAAATGTTGAATTTTAATGACCAACTCAAATATCAATAAATATATACACACCTCACTGTGACCTCAGTGGTGTAGTGGTTAGCATCATTGACTATGAATCCACTGGCCCCCCGGTTTAATTCCTGACAAAAGCAGGTAGCACACACCTTATCCAGCTGTTCATCCTTCCAGAAAAAAAAAGGTTCCCCAGGGTACCCATTTATCTATCAACTAAGTGATTAAGACAGTGGGCTGCTGATCAGGTCATAAGATCAAGGGCAAGAACTTTGTAATTTCTGACCACCCATGGTGGGTTGTGGTTGGTTGATTCCACATTAAGCTGTAGGTCCAAGATGGAGCAACAAGCTTGACCTTCAACAACAAACAATTTAGGTGGAAACTAAACTGAGGTTATAACAAGGAGCCCTTCTGGGATAATTAAATCCACTATAGTCTGAATAAGTAATGGTAAATACAAGTTTTTTCTTTTTCATGATGGAAACCCAACATGAGCAATGGGTCACTAGTGTGGAAAATTTGGGAGTACCGAAATGGAAGACCCACCTAATCTTGGATAAGCCATATTGACATTCAAAAATAATAACAATAAAAGTAAATCAGAAGGAGAACTTGAACTCTTGCTGAGAAAAATTAAAAAGACACCAATGAAGAAACAAATATGGGATGAAAAGAAAAAAAGATCCCATAGCTAGAAATGGCAACATGGTTTTGGGAAGAAAAAGATTGGGATAAGCACAATAAGCATAATAAGTGGAGGAGGGGCGAGACGAAAGAAGCCGGAATAAAATAGTTCATTATTGGTGTCAAGAAATAAAACTTACATAAAATTTCAAGGTAAGAAGTTCATAAATTTCCCTTCAGTCATTAAATTTAGGTTAAATAAGCTGACATTTCAGCTGTAATTGTTTAACAAAAGAGTATGGAAGTCCTGTTTATGGACAAATAGCTAGGCTGGTTCATCTTTAGCCTAGGTCTTCCATCTTCAATGTAGCCTAGGTTGTGTTTAGGCTACTCTGGTTGGAGCAGGACCTATTTTTTCCATATCTATATTGGTGGCCTGTGCGGGGAAGGGTTATTTGCTGTGAAAACTTTAACCTTGAATAAAATAACAAAATTAAAACAAACAAGAAAAACAATTACGCCTTATCAAACATTTTGACATCTGACATCTGAACAGTATTTATTCCATGTTTGGCTTTTTCAAATATTTACTACATATAAATAATAATAAATTACGAAGACCTAACTAAAAATAAAAAGAAATAATTCAAATACTTCAAAACTTATCATTTGGCCATAAATGTGGTAAAATTCTAGAATATGGGTAATCCGAAGCCTAGCCTATTTAACTAAAATAAAGCTTAAGTATTGTATACATACTATAAAATAAAGCTTATTTATAGAGTTGAAAGGGTTTTAGGATTTTGAGGACTTATTTTTGGAAAAACAAAATAAACAAAATATGGCTGAATGTGAAGCACAGAGCTGGGCACTTGCGGTTTTTTTTGCGGTACTGCGGTACTGCGGTACTACCGTGTTGGTCGGTACCGCGGAAAGTACCGCGGGAAATTTGAATGCGGTAGCGGTACTGCTGTACTTTCAGCGATCCTTTGCGGTACTGCGTTATGCGGTACCGGTTTGGTAGTGCGGGTAGTAGTACCGCAGTACCGCAGTACCGCAAAAAACGGGCAAAAAAACGCAATTGCCCAGCTCTGGACTGAAGCAATTGAGGCAAAGACTAAATCATTAAAAAGGAAGAGATCAGCAAGGAAGGGAGTCATTACCAGGCTTTTAACTAGCTTTAATAGCAAAGAAAATCCAAATAAAAGGGATTATGATACTATTTTGGGTGGTTTAAATAGAATTAAACAGGAAATAATAATTATAGATGAGGAAATTGTTACAGAAACTGATGGGTTAAATGTTGGTGAAGAGATATACAGCACTTTGTGTGAACAAGAACAGAATATTTTTAAATAGATTCTCACATAAATGAATTATATGCTGCTTTAGATAATCTACCAAATAATTTAGAAGCTACAAATCAAAGTTTGATTGAGGCCTTCAGAAATGGATGCATTTCTGATGATGACAATAAACAACTAAAAGCCAAGTTACCAATATTAGAAGTACCAATATTTGAGGGTGATCAAACAAAATTTCAGTCTTTTCTGGAAAAATTTGATAGTTTAATTGGCAACAAAGATTATATATCTGATGTTGACAAATTCAGTTATCTGCTTAATTATTTAAAGGGCCCAGCCCTAAAACTGGTTGATGCCTTACCAGCAATAGGCAGCTTGTATAAAATAGCTCTCACATTACTAGAAAGAAATTTCCTAAATAAAAAAGAAATAGTAAATGATTTAGCAATAAAATTAAAAAATATAAAACCAGCCAAGGATAACCATCAGGATCTGTACAATTTCTATTGTGAAATTGAATGCATGTTAGGTCATCTACAAAATAATAACATAGATCTAGAGAAATGAGCATGGTTTATCCAAGCCATAATATTTGATTGTTTACCTACCCAAATTAGGGATATTTTCCAAAGAATAACGGGAAATACATTATTACATACCCTACCCTTGGTGAAATAAGGAATGAATTTCCAAATGTTTTGTCAATATACAAATCTTCAAAGATTAATTCACAAAGATTGATTCACAAATAAACCAAACAAAGAAAATTCAAACAAAACCAAAGCCACAACAACAACAAAAAGACAAATCAGAACAAAAAGTGATAGGTCTAACTCCTACACTATAAAATTTTAATGTTACAACAGAATTTGTACGTAAGTGTAAATTTTGTTCGGTTGATGATCACAATAGCACACGATGTACTAAATATCAGGGCTGTGGAGTCGGAGTCAGAGAGTCAGAGTCGGAGGTGCATAGTTGGATGGAGTCGGAGTCGGTGCAAATCCTTCAACTATAACCATAGCAGCCTAGGCCTAGGCCTAGCTCAGTTTTATGAATAAAATATTTAACCTAATGTTTTAATATATAATATAATATATAAATAATATATAAATAATATATAATATATAAATAATATATAAATATAGTTGCTTATAATTAATAAGGATTATAATTAATTAATTAACATAATTAATAATAAGGAAATTTAAAAATTCAGTTTAGGTTAGTACATTTTGTTACGGATGTTTATAATAATACAAAAACATCTTATTAATTTGCTAAATCAATAATAATCTTATTTTGTTTAAGCTTCAATCAGTTTGTATTTTGGGATTTATTTAATTTTTGAATAAAGAGAAAAAAAGCCATTAAGGCATAGTTACAGTCACTAAGTAACCTGATGAGTCATGTGGTGGTGACAAAATGCCTTGTTTATGAATCTCCATTGGCCTAATAAAGCTAATCGTAACCAATTTAGCCTTAACATTCCATTGGAGTCGGAGTCGTAATTATACAAGTCAGATTTCTGGAGTCGGAGTGTTAAAATTTTTGGAGTCAGAGTTGGAGTCAGCAAATTTTATCACCGACTCCACAGCCCTGCTAAATATGTAGACTTAGAATCCCGGATAAACAGGTGTTCTCAGTTAAACCTTTGTACTAAATGCACAGCTGCAGGGCATACTAACAAAGACTGCAAAACAAAAATAAGATTCAAATGTGTTAATTGTGAAAGTTTAAATCATGTCTCTTGTCTTTGTGATTCATTTAAAAATTCAAATAAACAAAAACACAGAAAAATGAAAAAACATTTAATGGACATGTATCAATAAATAATGTCAATAAAATTCTAGTGTACTCCTACCTACAATAACCTTGGATTTAAAAATAAAAAAGGTGGGACAACTCCTACTAAGATGTCTAATAGATTCTTGTTCCCAACAAACATTTGTAGATCAATTATTAGTTAATCAATTAGGCCTACAAACTCATAAAACAAGAATTGTGTATAACATCATTTGTCAAAGAAAATGAACAGAAAGAAAAATATAGTACAGTCAATTTAGATCTGATATACCCACAGAGAATAAAACAACAAACATAGAAGCAGTAGTCATTGAACAAGTTTCAACAAAAATTTAAAATACCAAATGTAAAACAAGTAATACAGCAGCCTAAAAAGCAATATAAAATTGCAGATAGAAATTTAAATGATGATACGATAGATAATGTTCAAATGTTAATTGGAGCTGATTATATTCACTTAATTCAGAAGGGCATAGTCAGAATAGAGATGGGATAGCTCTAAATACTCACTGGGTATAGCTCCACTGGGACACATAGATAAATATAAAATAACAATGAAAAATAAAAATATACGACTAACAAACTCGCCCTATTATGGCAAGGTATTACACAACTCAAATAATGACATAAATACTGAAATATTAAATAAATCATTACCAACTGAAGAATTAGATAAAGGTGTACAACAGCTCTGGCTATTAGAGTCAGTTGGGGTGCAAGATGGTGATCATACAGATGAAAATCAATTAATGGGTGAAAATTTTGAAAATACCATCTATGAAAATGGCCATTATTCAATTGAACTACCTTGGAAGATCAATGGTCCAAAATTAAATGATAATCTAAAGGTAGCTAAAGGTCATCTCTATAATTTGATGAAAAGATTAAAAAATGACAATAGAATTAAAATGTATGATAATGTTTTCAAGGACCAGTTAGAAAAAGGCTTCATTGAGGAAGTTAAAGATCACCCCTTTAAAAAAGACAACTGCCATTATCTTACTTACACAGAGTCTATAGAAAGGATGCACCCACAACAAAACTTAGTGTTGTGTATAACTGTAGTCTTAAAGATGGCAATAAGCATAGCTTGAATGACTGTCTCATAGAGAGGCCTAATCTTATTTCAGACCTTGTAAAAATCCTTCTAAGATTTAGATTAGATGACTATGCAGTTCAAAGTGATATAAGCAAAGCTTTTTTGAGAATTCATCTGAAAAATGACTATGACAAAGATCAACTAAGATTCTTGTGGTTTAATGATCCATATGACTTAAATAAAGGGTTTAAAAACATTTAAATTTAATGTGGTTTTGTTTGGAGCAAATGCAAGTCCTAGTTTACTGGCTTTAACCATCAAACATCACTTAAATTTGTATGATGAAAATGATTTAACTGTTCAATTCTTGAAAGATCACTTCTATGTAGATAACCTTGTAGGATCAACCAAAACAGTCAGAATTAAATGAAGTTTACATAAAAGCAGATAAAATAATGAAAGAAGGTAATTTTCAATTAAGAGAGTGGATCACAAATAATGAGACTAAATCAAAAAATAAAATCAGAAGACAAAGGATTGACAGAACCAACAAACAGGGTGAAAACATTAGGTATGATCTGGGATTTGAACTCAGATTCTAAAGTTCATGACTCACTCTGCACAAAAGGCTACACCTTAGATACAACAGCTAACACAAAAAGAAAGATCTTATCCAAAAGTTCAAAATATTTGATCCTATGGGTTTACTCCTTCCTTCTACTATCAGATCCAGGGTTCTTTTACAAGAATTTTGGAAACAGAAAGTAGACAGATGATCCTATAACCAATAAACAACAAGATAGCTGGAAAAGGTTAGCTAAAGATCTCAATAAACTACAAAAGAATAAATATTCCCAGAGTTTGTGGACACAGAGAGTCAGAGATACACCTCAAACCTTGCATGTATTTGGCGATGCCAGTGAAAAGGTGTATGGCTGTTGCGCTTACCTTGTATGTGAGGATGGCAGTCATTTGATCTATGCCAAGGGGAAGTAACAACACCCTTAAAACAAAAGAAAACTATTCCTCAGCTTGAACTACTTGCAGGTTATCTAGCTGTAAAAATAATAGGATTTCTCCATGAAGTCTACCATGATATAAACATCACAAATACATATATTTGGCTTGACAGTCAAATCTGCTTGGCATGGATCAACTCTGATGAGTTAAACTCAAAAAACATCTTTGTCTGTAACAGATTAAGAGACATTAAAGAAGCTAGACAAAATTTGGACATAACCTTCAGATACATTCCAACAAAACAAAATCCTGCAGACTTTCTTACAAGAGGATTATCCTGTAAATTACTAAAATCAAACAAAAATTGGTTTCATGGACCTGAATTGATTCAGGATGAAACAATGTTGCCAGCAGAAAAAATTAATGTAAAGTTTAACATGATAACCACAAATAAAGTTAAGCCACTATTAGATTATAACAATTATTCTGACTTTGGCAAACTTGTAAGGGTAACATCTTACTGTCTCAGATTCATTCACAACTGTTTAAAGAAAATAAATAAACAAAGAAATAATGATAATGAAATGTATACAAGTCTAGCTACCTAATATTGGATTAACCAAATATTGGATTGACCACATACAACAAACAAAATACAAAAATGAAATAGATTTTCTAACAATTGGTAAACAAATGAACAAAGTACCCTCTGTGGTAATAAACTTGAATCTTTACGTTGACAAAGATGGCTTATTAAGATGTAAGGGTAGATTAAATCACAAATCGCATATAACAGTAAACAACCCCTTCTTCTTCCTAGGTTCCATCACATTACAACCCTAATTATTAGAAACACAATGAACTTTATCACATGGGTGTTCCACAAACATTAAATGCCATTAGAAAGTTGTATTGGATACCCAAAGGCAGAATGACTGTAAAGACAGTTTTGAATAACTGTGTCACCTGCAAAAGGATTCATTCCAGATCTTTCAGGAAGACCAATCCTCCTGATTTGCCAACAGAGAGAGTCACCTTTAATAGGCCTTTTGAAACAGTTGGCATAGACTATACAGGAAGTTTGACTATTGGTCTGGGAACAGAAAAAAAATGTACATCATACTTTACACATGTTCATTAGGGTGGCCCACTTTTCAATTTTTTTAAAAGTATAGGTGATCGTGGTTTTTTCCCATTATTTGGCACTATACTAGCACATTGGTACCATTTTTACAAAAATTGATCAATATTTAGGGGTCTCGCATCGACCTTGAAATTACTAGTTTTTTTTTAAATGCGTACTTTTTAACTTTTTACTGAATCAAGATAAATTATTAAGTAGGGATGTTTTCTGAATCCTCTTAATGAGAGAAGTCGTTTGGTGTGCCTGCCAATGTCATACGACTAACGGTTTAAAGGTTGTGCCTGTATACAAGTAATACCAATGTGCTAGTATAGTGCCAAATAATGGGAAAAACCACGATCACCTATACTTTTCAAAAAAATGAGTCACCATACCCGGGCGGAATGTATAATGTATATAGGTAATTAGAAAATGCACTATGCCTGTGCCAGGTACCTAACCTATTTCTTTTTTGCAGATCATAACATTTTGAAATTCTGTCTGAGTTCCTCATCCTTTGTCATGGACAAATCGATGGCAACCATAACTGGAAGAACTCTTAAAGCTACAAATAGAGAGTCATCAAAAGGAAAGTCGAAAATAACATCGCTACCTTCTCTAAGCTCGGCCTCAGAGATTTTTTTAGTTGGCCAACCGTCATCCTCCATCAATGGTAGCAAATTGCTAACAACACAGCAGGTCTTGCAATACTTCTTCAGTGTTATCCAGTACACTGCTAACAGGAAAGACGCATTCAAAGAAACCGTAAACAACGTCTTAAAGTTTTGGAACATGGCCCGCATTAAAACAATCACAAAGCTCAACTGCGAACGGAAGCTAGAGGCATTGTGGAAAGAGTGGCACTTACTCCAAAAGAGCAGAAAACGAGAAACTGACGCCGGAGGAAAACGGCAGAAGTTTTCAGACAGTGCGGACAAGCTGTGGGATATTGGAGCATCTGACGCTGTCGAAGATATAAAGAAAAATCGACTGCTGTCCGACAAGGACAAGAAAGAAGACATTGACTTCTACCTCGATCAACGTGGTCCTCGGGTGGCAACGATGAGCGGGAACGATAAAGTTTTCGCTGTAAAAAGAAAGCTACAGGAAGGAAGAAAACGTCCTCGCCAGGAGCCGCAAACCTCAAAGTGTGCATACAAACCGGAGATGAGGCCATGGAGAATGATGATACTGGTATGTCAGGAGAGTCGGAGACAGAACTAGCGTTCCCCCTGCCGAAAGAGCCAAGTGTGTCTGTCAATCTTCCTCGCCGCATCCTTAATGCACCTGCTGTCATAGACAGCAAGTCCGTAAGTCCAGTGTTCCCTCTAAGGTGTGCGCGTGTACGCGCGCACATGGGGTTTTATTGCCGCGCACACAGCCAAATTTTATGCGCACAAAAATTTAAAGTTAATTGGACATAAACAAAAATTATTTTCAAATGCTTAAGTTTTCTGTTATCTTAACTTTTTCAACACAAGAAACACAACTGTTTATGTTATCTTCATTTACTAATTGGCAACTCCGTATATCTATATCTTACGACATAAATACTGAATCATTTGAATGAGTCACGGTTGCTGAGCTGACTCAGTTATTGTCTGGAGTTTCAACGTTCTGCGTAGCTGGTGCATAGTGAAATATTTGTTACCAATAGTTTGTTGATATATAGTCAAATTCATTTTCCAAAATATACGACAATAGCTTTCGTAATATTTACTAGTTCATTACGGAGTACCGTTACGGTATGTCGGGAGTAAACTAATAATATTAAGGAAAGTGCCTAAAAGATATTTATATTCGGTATAAACCGACCAACTTTATTGCGCGTATTGCTGTCGTGTGCGGGATTACGTGTTCCAGTTGCAATGTTACTTTCTTTAAAATTGGTTCTTTTGACCCAAAGGAATTGTAACCTAACTTAACCTAGGTTAGGTTAAATCAATATAAGGCCTATTCCCATAATTTTCTTCGGTTTATCCATCTCTAATGTATTCATCCGTGCAGACGAAAAAGGCCTAGGCTGCCTATATACTCTAATCTTTATTTACGAATGGAGGTATCGGCTTCTACTCTTAATTTATCGGATATTATTAATAATTATTATAATTATTATTATTTAAACATTCATAAATTCTTAATAATACTATTATTAGGGTAAATTACAAGGAGACAGCCCCTCGCTGAATTATTAGTTTATTATGATGAAAAATATACCACACGTCGTACCGTACGACATGTTGCATGAGTATGCCACTGCCAGGCGTAAAAAAATGTTTTATGGTGGTCATTTTATAATAAAATTTTACTAATTTAATTATTAAACATTTTATGTTTAACCTTTTGAACCACAACTCTTCATAATGATTGTGTGACAGAACCCGCTAAAAACCTGAAATTTCAGCTATGTTTACATACGATTTTCTCAATAAGTTTCATTTCGATTTAAATAAATTAGGTACCGCGGGCGTTAGAATATAGTATTTTTCTCTAATTATGGAAGGTAAATTCAATCAAACGCGTTTTCTGTGAACTATATCTTATTCTAAAATATAAAGTAAGAATACATATAAATTATATATAGTGTATGTACATTATGTATATATATATATATAATGTATGAGTCCAAATCTACCCAATGGCCCGAATAGGTTAATATTATGTTCAATATAATAATAATATGTTTTGCTATGCAATCATTTTACGTTATTTAGCATAAATATAGGTACAATTTTATGATAATTGTTTGTTTTTGTTTCAGATTTTAAAATTAATGAACCGACACTATAGTTAATTCAGCATGTCTTTATCAGTAAAATAACAAGTTACCTTTACGTTTACGGTAATTGCAGTGTTATAAGTTTGCTCAAATAATACTGGTGTGCGCATGTAATGAAACATTCGTACTCTTTAATTTAGAAGTTATTACATCTTATAATTAACCCATTACACCAATGCATAAAGGAGCTAAACGGAAAAGAGCTGCAAATTTCCTTAAGACAGAATGGATGGAAGTATATATAGAAACAGCAACACCAAAATCTGATAGTGATTTGCGCGTGCAGTTGCGAGACATATTCACTTTCAATTCCGATACTGGAGTGATTTGTAATTATTGTCGAGATGCAAAAGTAGTAGGGGAATTTGCATGTGGAAAGATGTGGGGTGATGTATGGAAACTTGACTTTTTAAGGCGTCATTTATCAAGCAAATCTCATTTAGACGGTGTAACGAAACTTAGAAATAAAAATCCTTCATTACCAGCAAAAGGTCTGCTCAGAATGTTGCATGAAAGTGCTGAAGAAAGACAAAGAAAATTAATGTTTTGCGAGCGAAAACATTCAAATCAAGAAGAAGTTAAAGTTTTAATTGATAATGTTATTTTAGCTGTTAACCCTTAACTGGTCGCGCTGGCGCATGCAGTGCGCCAAACCGCCAAAAATTTGAAATATTTGGTGAATTTCGCTGAATATATTTGCCGTTACAGGTACCCTCCTAGTCACTCACAAACTGTCGCGTAGAGTGGTTGCCGTTCTCTGCTGCGTTTTCTGTGTCCGTTAGGAGGTCCGATTTCAATTTTTTCGGAGACATAGCACTTTGTGCGCCGCGCGCACAGTTATGTAAGTAATCTTTAAGGATTTTTTTTTCTTTTCTACACCTGTTTATATTCATGTTATTAGTTTTATTTGTGAGTTTTGATTATTGTCTTTGTTTTGAATGAAGAGAAATACTATATTTGATAATTGCTTTTCAAAAATTATTTTTTTACCTGTAAATTTCATTTTTTATAGGGCTGAACAAATGGTGTGTGATGATCAATTGATCATATTGCTGCCACATTGGCAGAGTTATGTTATCAGAACAGGACATTGATGGAAGTGATGAAGATTCTGAAGAGGAGATTCTAGTTGAAGAAGAACATGACTCTAACTCAGAGCAGGTGGCCTCTTCAGATGATAATTCTAGCTCGAGTGAAGTAGAAGATGAAGTCAATTGCTTTGTTGGAAAAGATGGAACAACAATTTGGAAGAAAACTGCTTTTAGAAGTAAGTTTAGTAGAACTCCCTCTACCAATATCGTGACCAAAATTAAGCCAAGATCAAAAGTAAGTGCTCAAAATGTGACAGATGAGTTGTCAGCTTTTCTAACTTCTTTGATGAAGGAATGATAGATACTATTGTAATTTGCACGAATTTGACCATTGAAAATAAACGTTCAACTCACGACTATTCCAGAGACAGAGATATAAAAAAACACTACAAAAGGTGAAATACTGGCATTTATTGGACTTCTTTATCTTGCTGGTCTAAAGAAAGCAAATCACACAAATTTTCTTGAACTTTGGACTGATGATGGTACAGGCATAGAAATTTTTCGTGCTACAATGAGTTACAAAAGGTTTCTGTTTTTGCTCGCTTGTGTACGGTTTGATGACAAAAGGACAAGGCTTATAAGACAGGAAACTGACAAATTAGCAGCCATAAGGACAATACTTGACAAATTTGTGGCAAATTGCAAAGACTGTTATTCACCAAGTGAGTTAGTTACCATAGACGAGAAATTGGAATCATTTAGAGGACGATGCAGTTTTATACAATATATGCCAAAGAAACCTGCAAAATATGGTATAAAAATTTTCGCACTAGCAGACTCAAAAACGTACTATACATGCAATTTGGAGGTATATTGTGGGAAACAGCCAGATGGCCCATTTTCCGTTGTCAACACGCCATCAGCGATTGTAAACCGGCTAATCGATTACACTAGGCAACAAAGATTTTGTTACAGAAGATCAAATAGGTGCTCCTAGCTAATTTCGGTATGCTGATTTCAAATCTATAATTAGATTTTTTCTATCACGTCTAGATTTTGTGTAAAATGCAAATCACTTTTAGTAAAATTTTCTACCACGTCCAGATTTTGGTTTTAATCGGCTTAATGCCAGTAATATGAAACTTGCTTTTCAAGGTTAAAGCAATTTTTTTTGCCAACTATATACAAATTCGAACAATTTTGATAAATAAAATTTATCCCGAGTTGGCAACACTGAGTCAAGAGCATAGTAATGGGCAACGGCCCAACGGTCAGTCGCTACGTGACAGTCAAGCAGAACGGTTGTTGAAGCTCTCTGCTGATGAGCAAGTGACAGGTTGTGGTGACTTGTGTGTTTTTATAGCATTTGTTTTGTACTACGGTGTGTATTTCTTTTTATTTTGCACATCGTAATAATTACTTTCTACGTTTTTTCAGATATTGTATGGTAATTGAAAATGGCATCAAATAGACGTGCTTGTGTAAATCACCCAGACAACTTCTGCTTTGTCTGTGGACAATATACACCTAAGCCACAACGTAGAAACATAACAACAAAGATTAAACTTGCCTACAAGTGTTATTTTGACTAAGTTAGGAGACCAACAGAGGGACTGGGCACCACATATTTGCTGTGCACAGTGCAATGCAATGTTAATAGCTTGGATGAATGGTAAAAGAAAAGCTATGCCGTTCTCAGTCCCCATGGTTTGGCGTGAGCCGAAAAATCACTTCAATGATTGTTATTTTTGTTGACAAAGATTGCTGGTTTCACAAAGAAAAACAAATCAAAGATCACGTACCCAAACTGCGAATCAGCAATGAAACCAGTACCACATGATGAAACAAATCCACCACCAGTTCCACCAGCAACGATAACAGACAGCAGTTCATCTGAAGATTCTGCTAGTGATATAGAAACAGGGAAAGATGGCATATATGTTCCAGATGCAAATATTTCCCACATTTGTTAAGTCAAGCGGAGTTAAATGACTTAGTGCGCGATTTGGAATTACCAAAAGAAAAGGCAGAGTTGCTTGGTTCAAGACTTCAAGAATTTAATCTTCTCCAACCAAACACCAAAGTTTCCCATTTCCGCCATCGCCATTTGTAGTTTTCATCATTTTACTTACAGGAAGAAAACGTTTGTTTCTGCCACGATATCAGTGGTCTGATGCAAGGGATTGGCTGTCGCTATGATCCAAAAGAATGGAGACTGTTCATTGACTCTAGTAAAGCTAGCCTTAAAGCTGTATTACTGCACAACGGCAATGAAAAACCTTCAATACCTGTAGCACATGCCACTGGCCTTAATGAGACTTATGAATCGATGAAACTGCTGCTAAGACTCATCAAATATAAGGACCACACAGGAATATTTGTGGCGACCTTAAAGTTGTATCATTACTTCTTGGGTTACAGTTGGGCTACACAAAGCATATGTGCTTTTGTGTCTATGGAACAGCAGAGATGACAAGAACCACTACAAAAAACATGATTGGCCATCTAGAACTGAACATGTTGTTGGTAAATACAATGTGAAACACCCAGCACTTATTGACCCTCAGAAAGTACATCTTCCCACCACTTCACATTAAAACTTGGCCTTATGAAAAAATTTCGTGAAGGGTATGGATCATCAAGGTAGTGGTTTCCAATATTTAAAGGATAAATTCAAAGGAATATTGACAGATGCTAAGCTAGAAGCTGGAGTTTTCAATGGACCACAGATCCGCAGTGTCATCCACGACTCATCGTTTCCATCTAACCTAAATGAGAATGAACTAGGAGCATGGACATCTTTCGTTGAAGTTGTCAAAAATTTTCTTGGAAACCACAAAGCTGAAAACCACCGTAAACTCGTAGAAAACATGCTTAAATCTTATGAAATAATGGGATGCAGAATGTCTTTGAAAATTCATTTTTTACATTCTCATCTTGACTTCTTCCCGGCCAACCTTGGGGCTGTAAGTGACGAGCATGGTGAGCGCTTCCACAACAGATCTCAGTTATGGAAAACAGATACCAAGGTAATTTCAACCCAAATATGATGGGAGATTATTGTTGGTTCCTGCAGAAGGAGAGCTCGTCATCCTACAAGCGACAAAGGAAGAGGAACACCAAAGTTTCACTTAAGAACAGGAATTTGCCTTTCAGTAGTAACAATAAAATACTAACGCGCTTTGGGTGGATGGTTGGGCGCAGGGGTGGTAACTCCGCCAGCGGAATTCCGCTGTCTGTCTTAAGCCAGAATAAAGGAGGAAAGACATCCCTGTTCACTAATTATTTAAGTATGCTTAACATAAAACGTGGCACGGAAAAGTAGCTTAGACGGCTTTCGTAATAGAAGCGGGTGAGAAAAAAAATGAAAAATAGGGGTTTTCGGTTACACAAAATCTGGACGTGATAGAGAAATTTTAATATCAGATCTGAAATCAGCATCAGCGCTTTAGTAGGAATCAGTAGTTCACGTGTCTGTAACAAAAAAAAAGTTGAAATTTGTTGCCTAGTGTTATCTAAAAGGCTCTAATCTGAATTTGACCTGTGACAATTGGTATACTAGTTATCCTCTTGTCCTGTCCCTATTGAATTCCAAAATAACATTCCTTGGTACAGTAAGGAAAAATAAGAGAGAACTGCCAAAAGAGTTTCAACCGAGCAAGGGGAGAAAAGTAAAGTCTTCCCTATTTGGATTCCAGAAAGATGTAACAATGGTGTCTTATGTACCTAAGCAAAATAAGTCTGTAATATTGTTTTCAACAATGCATCATGATGCACATCAACTCGCTAACAAGCAAACCAGAAATGATCATGGATTACAATATGACAAAAGGGGAGTAGATACAGTAGACCAGATGTGTGGAACTTATTCAGTGTCGAGAAGAACACGAAGATGGCCCCTTGCACTGTTCTTTGCATTGCTAAATGTAGCAGGAATCAATGCTCAAGTGTTATTCAATGCAACACATAGAGAGACTGCACACAAATATAGAAGAAATTTCTTGAAAATGCTAGCAATGGGCTTACTAAGGAGTCATTTGAAGGAAAGAAAGAATATAAAAAGCCTTCCAGGAAATATTAGAGCAATACTTTCAAAACACGTAAGTCAAGAAGAGGAGGAACCAGCAAATAAAAGAGCACGAGAAAGCAAAGTAGAAATGAAAAGGGGAAGGTGTTATATATGGGCGTGCAAAAAACAATAACACAACTCTGAAATGTGGAACCTGCACAAACTTCACATGGAAAAACATACACCTGTGAAATATGTCACAGAAATGTTGACATAGACACCAAATAACAAGAAATGCATACATAAAAATCTTAATAAAATACATTTATTTTACTCAAAAATGATTTTATTTACCTTTAAAGTCATTAAAGGACTACGGTGTATTCCGTGCGCCGCGCGCCCACTTAAGTTTTGAATAGGGCACGCCCACTTAAGGGTTTTAAAATGAATAATTCCATGTTCTCTGTTCAGGACATTAATGATCATATGTCAAAGTATGTTAATATTCCAGATAATTGGAGAAGTAAAAATTATGCATTTGAATTTTTGGAGAATATTAAACGCCATTGTGCAAAATGATGTAATGACAGAAATAGTTTCAGCAACGTTTCATACGTTAACTCTTGACGAAAGCACGGATATTTCCGTCAACAAAATGTTGTACTTTATTTCAAATATAGAGCTCAAAATTCTACCGAATATAAAACGACATTTGGTGGAATAGTAAAATTACAAGCATGTGATGCTTCTACAGTTGTTTCTACAATCGAGCAGTTTTATGAAGAACATCTTGACTTTAAAAAAATGGTTATGTTCACACTGATGGTGTCTCGTAATGTTGGGTCGGCTAATGGCGTGGCTGCGCAACTGAAGCGTAAAATTCCTCATTTAGTTGTTGTTGTTGTTGTTTAGCCGATCAGCCCACCCTGATCGAGCAAGCCGGCGGCACGCAGGTAACCGATCGCCCTCTCCGGAGTGGACCAGAGGTTCAGCGCACTCGTGATGTTGTGTTGTGTTCGTTGTTGTGCTAGAGTGGTACAGTCCGTCGTCATGTGTTCAATTGTTTGTGGTGTGTCTTGGCACAGGTGGCAGGTGTCGTCTATGGAGTTGTCTAGTCTGTGTTTATATGTCCGTAAGTTGGGGTGATGTCCACATCGGAATCGTGCTAAGTTAACTCGATCCGATCTGCTCAGGCTGATCTCTGACCTGTTAATGGGCGGCGGCTTCGCACCTAGGACCGCATTCGGACCGAGTCGTGTCAGTGCTTTGTGGGTTAGGTGTGTGTGTATGTGTTTTCTGTACTGTGTGATGTCTGTGGGGCGTGGTATGGAATGGAGTATTTGGTTATAATGTCTCTGGTGTTACCTTAATGGTGCGAGGTGTTGGTGCATGATTGTACATGTAGTGGCAAGGGTGTTGTGGGTTAGTTGTCGCTGCTGCCATGAATTGTGTTCCCCTCATGTCTAAATGTTCCCTAACTTTTAGTATTTTTGTTTCTGTGTGCAGGTGTTCTATTGGTGTTGTTTGAGTGCATCCTGTAATGATACGAAGTGCGTTGTTTTGTATTGTTTGTAAGGTGTTTATGTGTGTGTTTGAGATAATGGGTGCCCAGCATGGGCTAGCATAGTCCATAACTGAGCGAATATATTGTTTGTAGATGAGTGATGTTGTTTCCTGCTGGTGTCCAAAGTTTGTGCCTGTTAGTACCCTAAGCGTGTTAAGTCTTGACGTGCATTTGTTTTTAATGTCCTGAATGTGGTTTGCAAAAGATAATGATGTGTTGTATGTGACACCTAGTATTTTGGTTCTGTGAGTGTGTGGAATGTTGATGCGACCGCTACTCCAGCTGGGATGCCATCATCACGTCCTAGAGCTTATCGTGGGGGCAGTAGCCGTCACCCTGCTCGGAAGGACTACGGCACCAACTGATCCTTTGTTTCAGCAGTTGAAGAGAAGGTTAGTTCATTTAGTTGTACAACATTGTGTTGCTCATCGCGAAGATTTGGGTATTTGTGATACTTGGAAAGAATTCAAGCTGATAAGGAACATCGAAACTTTAATTAGGACCATATATACATTATTTTCCAGATCTACAACAAAGAAGAGCAAATTCGAAGGGATTGTTATTGCTTCTGAAAATAAGTCGGTTGCCTTCAAACCTCTTAATGAAGTACGGTGGTTGTCGAGACATTTTGCACTGGAAGCAATAATTAGAAATTATGATTCTTTAATAGTGTATTTTGAGCAGGCTGTATCAAATGATCCAATTTCAAATTATTGTCACACAAAATTAACTAACCCTGAGTACCGAATAGCTTTGGAAATTTTGAATGATGTTTTGGGTGATTTGGTTTCCTTGTCTAAGCTTTTACAGAAGCGTAATCTAACACCACTAGATGCAAATCATCTTGTTCATGGTAAATTGAATAAGATAAAAGAACAATATCTTGGTGAAAAAATTTCATGGAGTAAACATGTACAAACACTCCTTAACAAATTTCATGAAGAAAATATTGAAGTTGATACTTGTTCTTTGTTGAATTTCATAAAAACGCTGTGTGTTCACATGGAAGACCGGTTTCCTACGAACGAAGTAAAAGAATGGTCTTTATTTGATTGTTCAGCAATTGCAAAATGCAACTTTGGCTTTGGAGTTGAAGAAATTCAATATTTGTGTTCCAAATATGTCGATTTTCTAAATGAAAGGGATGTCATTATAGAACAGTACAATGACTTTAAATTTATTGCAGGTGAAAAAATAAAAGTGAAACTTATTGAAAACTATGCTGGTATGGTGGTTTTTGTCCTCCAAAATGAACAATTTAAAGATCTTGCAATATTGATGGACATAGGAGGAACTTTTTTAGCATCTAGTGTGGACTGTGAACGTGGTTTCAGTTTGGTGAACTCGATAAAAAATAAGCTGAGAAACCGTTTACAAGAAAATCATTTAGATATGCTTATGCGTGTGAAAAGTTACCTAAATGGTGGAGGAACAATCAACCTTGAAAGAGTATATTCAAGATGGGCAAATCTGAAAGACCGTAGAGAAAAACAATAGTAAGAAGAAACTAGTATAAACCATTAAATTCAATATATTGTTTAATTTTACTTAAAATATTTTAATTTGGATGTTCTTATAGAAAATATATTTATTTATAGAATAAATGAATGTAAACTTCATTACTCATAGTTTTATTGTCTCCTTAAAGTATAATATGGTGCTATGTTTTAAAATAATGATACAATTGTTAATCTTTCAAAATCATCTACCTCCTCTTTATTGATTTTTTTGATGATTCAATGAATGATGCCAATTATAAAGTTTGCACAATTTTATAACATTATTGGGAATGTTGCACACAAGAAACAAAATGCGCACATAAGCAGCACAAAATTAGAGGGAACATTGCCCGTAACCCACATGTATTCTTGACAGTTTCCTTTCCACTTTCCATTCTCTACATAGGTAGTAAGCATTGTGGCTGCTATCACACGTTCGGCGGATCCACCAGCCGACCTCAATCAGTTCAGCATCTCGAAAGAAACGGCTCGCTGGGGAAGAGTGTCACATCGCCGTGAAGTGGCGACAGCTATGAAGGACTCCTTCACACCACCGAGGCACACTGTTGTCCACTGGGATGGCAAAATGGTCAAGGTCAGTTGATTAAGTTTTCATAGCTATCAATTTAGTAACGAGATTCATGAAGCATAATGTCAATTAAAAAGAGAACTGAATGTGAACAAAAATAGGTTACTTTACAACCATGAAATTGAAATATATGGCATGTGTTTCAGAACTTCCTTGGAACGGCGGAGCACCGCCAAGCAATTCTCATCTCTGGGGCTCCTCATTGCACAGAAGGAAAGTTGCTGTCAGTCCCAGCTGTTGCTGACGGCACCAGACTGTCGCAGGCGCGGGCAACCATACATGCTCTCGAAGATTGGGGATGTGAGGAGCGCGTCATCGGACTCTGCTTCGACACCACTTCCACCAACACGGGGAGGGTGCAGGGTGCAGTTGTCCAGCTAGAAAACATGCTCGGGCGACCGCTACTCCAGCTGGGATGCCATCATCACGTCCTAGAGCTTATCGTGGGGGCAGTAGCCGTCACCCTGCTCGGAAGGACTACGGCACCAACTGATCCTTTGTTTCAGCAGTTGAAGAGAAGGTTAGTTCATTTTTTGTGCAAGGTAAAGTTAGGACACACATGATATTCCACTAGTTTATAAAACAGCAAGCCAAACCGGAACTTCAGAGTTTTCTCACACAATTTTCTCGTTTATTATTTTTGAAGATGGGACGAGCTCGATCTCTCGACCTACTGCAAGCTGCAGGTCGAGAATCTGGTGGAGAGTACGTGGCTAATAGAACTCCGGGACGCAGCGGTCAGCTTCCTGAGCACAGCTTCTGGTTTCGTCAGAGACGATTACCGGGAAGTGGCAGAGATCACGCTCCTGGTACTTGGGACACAACCACGCTGTTAGGGTGTGTCAATTTGGGAGGTGAAAATTAATTTTTGCCAATTCCTTCACTGAGGGGTTTTAAAAATATGTTTTTGGATGTGAAGAATTCAAATCTGCTATTATTTTTGTGATTGCTCAACACTTAGCTTGGTAAATCTACGTTTGATTAAAAAGCACATAAATTGCTCTCGGAAAACAACATTTATTAATTTTAGCTTCTCAAAATGTCAGGTAATGCTATAAAAATTTTAGTTTCTCTGCATAAAACATATCCTAGTAATCATAAAACATATCCTTGTAATCATAAAACAACATTAGAAAGTAATGACATCAGTAAAAAAAAATATTAAACAACAAGTTTCATCAAGTCTTGCTTTGATTCGTTCTTGGACATCAGCCGCCGACTTGCTTCTTGGCCTCTGATATAGCCCTCACGTTTCTCATGTGTATACACCCTGCCTGCTGCCTCTGTGACTTGTTTCACACACTCTCTATTGACTGAGCATGACAGGGCCACTGTGGAACTTGCATAGGCTTGTCAAAGAACTTCTTTACTTCCGCTGTAGTCAGTTTACATGTCAAAGGAGGTTCAAATACCCCGTCAGACCAGTCTGTCAGCTCCAACACGGGAAGAAGTCTTCCTGGGACGTACAGAAAGATCTCCAAGTGTGTCATCATCTCCACCCCTCATGTCAACAATCTTTTGGACACCAGCTCTCCTCTCCTCACTGTCATCTGAGCACAAGAGTGTCTGGATTATCATTTCGCTGAATGCATACCATGCTGAGCGCTTGATGGTTGGCAAAACAGCATCCACTACAGCCTTCTTTTGCAGCCTAACTAGCCGCAGCTGAAACAAGATGTGGCGTGGGCCTTCCACCCAAGAGTGTTTTACTTTGATGTTGAACCAACAGGGGTAGTACACACCAACAATGTATTCCACTATCAGTCTTAAGTTGTTGAGGGTTTGCCTTTAAGGCCATGTTTTGAAACCCATATGCGACAAAGCCTGTTTGCTGTTGTCAACCACCTTGAATGGCTCACTGGACCAATTTCAAGAAGGGCCAGATCTGTGGGAAGTTCTCCTGTCCTTATGGCCTGTGTGATCCTATACCCGTACGCTTGATCAGTAGAGAGATCCTTTGACATTGTCACTCAGTGAAGTAAGAGGCTCTCCAATTGAGAGTTTGGTGAATGAAGGATCAATTTCAAGTTCGGTTGCAGTGTCTAGCATCTTGCCAATGTTACCTGTCCACTTGTTGTTAGACAAGGTCTTCCCATCCAGTGCTGTGATCAAGTGTCGCAGGGGTAACTCGTTAGTGTGGAGGGCACAAACCAACCAGATCAGCTTACGGCAAAGCTTGACCTCTACCCAATGCATGGAACCACCCTCCCAGCCAGTGTTAACATTTGTAGAATCACCTCCAATGGCCTGCAGGCTTTTATCAATGCCCTTCTTCTTCATGAAATCTACAAGATTATCAGCAATAACTTCAGCAGGTTTTTTTCTCGTTGAGCCTTTCTCAGGAGTGAAGTGGTAGAGATATCTTCCACCTGGCTCACTGCACACAGAATAATGCTCTTCTTTGATGATGCTGGGGAACTGACGATCTGAATTGTCTGCTTTCAGCATAACTTTAGTTGTATCTTGACGGCCGTCAAAGAAGATGCAGTCAATTTCACCCTTCTTACAAAGATCATCAAATTCCTGATCCAGGGATCTCATAACTTTTTCTTGGGCCCTCTTGACTTTATTGTGATCAACTACAAGTCTCTTGTCTTCTTCAGTGATCAAGCCAGCATCCATAAAGGCAGCAGTGGTGATGGCAGCTGTGGCACGCAGGCCAACACCATATCTGATGCTATGCATAGCAACATTAGGTATTTCTAATGTGTTGTACTCTGGCTTTTTATTGGAAGTTGAAGACGTGCTTGGTATTTCTAATGTCACTTCATAACTTCCATCCTTTCCATCTTGAGCATCAGCTATTTGTTCTTCATTTTCATCATCAGAGAAAATTATTTCATTTGATGGCATTGAAACATCCTGCTTACTTGTCTGCTTATATTCAGCAAGCCTTCTTCTTTCGTCTTCTTGCCGCTTCTGCTTTTTGACTTGTCTGTTGTGCTCAGGTTGATCTGGCAAGCCAATCTGATGTGGTCCAATAGAACCAGACTTGTCTCTCTGACCTTTAATGAAAGCAAGTTCCTTCACAGGGATCTTCATCTCCCTAGGGCATGTACAGTTAATGTGAGTTTCGTTTTTGCAACCAGCATCTGCAAGGCAGCCAAATTCAGAGCAGAGAACAATTTTACACTTGCAACTGAGGATGTCAAAAAGCTTGTCAAGTTTTGCAATGAAAGCCTCTTTGACATGTAGCTTTCCTCTCCCAAGAGATATGTTTTTGGCCTGCTCCCAGCTCTCTTGGATCTTGTTTAAGATTGTGACTCGTGAATTTACAACGGGGGCTACAAAAGAACTGTTTGCTCATTCCCACTTTTCAAGCACTTTAGGGTAAATGTCCTTTGCAAGACTGGCTGCTGGGTAGTTTCTCACATCCTCACCACTTTGTTCTCTTAGCAGTAGCCCATATTTCAGAACGTCTCGCAGAGTTGGGAGTTCAGAGGGCAACAACTCTCTACCAGTTCCAATTAGGTTGCTCATATGTGTGAATGTCCCCAGTCTTGTCCTCCTTTTAGAAGCCATTGTAGGTCAATTCCCACTGGTTAGGATGGTAGCACTGACGGACAAGTAATCTTCAGCACACTGATGAATATGTTTCAACCTGTGAAATAAGCAAAAACAGCAGTGCATTATAAGCACACCGGACAAAAAATTAGTCACCCCTAATAGCACCGATAGTAGGAAGTTCAAGGTCACACAGAGGGCGCTGATGTAGCATTGGTAAGTGACAAGTAGCGGTGACGTAGCACACAGGATCAGATCTGTTTCGTGAGGGGTGAAGAACAAAGTGTGTGTTGGATATAGTCTGCAAAATGGGTCGTGAGGCAGACGTTACTCAGTGGCAAAAAGGAGCCATCGTGTTTGGCAGAGCCCACGGACACAAAATGTCTGAAGTAGCCCAATTTGTTGGTGTGTCAACGCGTACTGTCCAGCGAGTTTACAAAGAGTGGTGTAGTTCGCAATCAACTGACAATCGACGGCGTAACTGTGGCCGGAAAACAATTCTCGACAATAGGGGCCGCCGCCATGTTTCTCGTCTAGTAACTGCAAATCGTTTTCAAACCAGAGAACAATTGCTCCAAGAAACCAATGAGGTTCTCCAGCGACCAATTTCCGAACGGACATTGCGACGAGAACTGCATGCGATGGACATCTGGAGCAGGGTACCACGGAAGAGGCCGCTGTTAACAGCAAGTCACAAATTGGCACGTTATAAATGGGCTCAGAGGCACAAAAACTGGACTGCGGCAGATTGGAAACGTGTAATTTGGTCCGATGAGTCCCGTTTTTGTTTGTTCTCCAATGATGGGAGGCGACGAGTACATCGCAGGTCCAATGAAGCCTTTAATCCTGAATGCGTCGAAGGTGTGTTCAGGCTGGAAACAGAAAGTGAAGCGCAGGAATAGACACCCACGGACTCTGGCGGAACTTCGGGACCGGCTGATGAACGAGTGGCAGCAAATCGATGTTCAGTACATGCACAACCTCGTAGAGTCTCTGCCTCGCCGGATTCGTGCGGTTATCAAGGCCAGAGGCGCCGTCACACGTTATTAGGTACATTCTGAGAGGGGTGACTAATTTTTTGTCCGGTGTGCTTATATACAGCATATATAATTATTAATATAATAATTATTATATAATTCCACAAAAAAGTCAAAAAAGTCACTATTTTTATGTAGCTTCTTACCAAGCAAAACTAAATTATATTAAATTAACAAAAATATCTTTAGAATTCCTAAGTCATGCTGCAACTTTTTAGCACCCCTCATATTTGGAATTTGAAAGTTGAAAAATTCGACACACCTACCACGCCATGGGATTCACCTCATGCGCCCAGGAGCCTACCATCACGCAAGATGGATGGCTAAAGTTAGTATTTTCAAACAAAAATAATCTAGAGATAAGTTTAAATGTTATTCAAAGATAAACATTTCATTATAACGCAAACAAAGTAATTGGTAATAATAAACCTGTCTTACTTACAATGGTGCCTTTTCTGTTTCAGGTCATCTACTACACAAAACTGTGATGTTCAGTAGGCAGCTGGAGCTCGACAAACTGCACAGGATCGTGGTGTTCATTGCTCTTCTGTACGTACCAGCTTGGTTGGCGGCCCCTGTAGCAGCTGATGCGCCGTTGAATGACCTGGTACTATACCAGCATTTTCTGAGGTATAGGGCAGTGGACCGCGAGGTGGCAGAAGCGTCACTGGCAGTGATGAGGAGGCACTTCTGGTATCTGAGGCCTCAGACCGTCATCTTCGCTCTATGCAGCAACAAGGTGGATGGCACTGTGAAGCAACAGATGGCAGAGAAACTGTCCCACCTCCCTGTACCCAAAGACTTCACATACGAGAACGTCTCAGTCGACGAGATGACGCTACTCCCCGACCTGATCGACGAGTCCTCCTGGTTCTTATTTGCAGGTCTGAAGATGTATGGGTCTTCGTGGCTCACCCTGCCAACTGATAAGTGGGACGAGAATGAGGACTTTTGTCGTCTGAAGGATGTGATCTCTAATCTCCAGGTCACCAATGACGTCACTGAAAGAGGAGTCCAACTGATACAAGACTATGCGAACACGGTCACAAAGGACGAGGCACAGCTGCAGGATCTTCTGCAAGTGGTGGAAAAGAACCGGAAAGAGCTCGGCGACTTCAAGAAGTCATCACTCGCCACGATGACATAGCACAGAGGGACAATGTTGCAGCCAGTGACGTGTGATAGTGGTCAATACAATGCAAAAGTGATTGTTTAAGTTATTGTTTCTTTCTTCCTTATTTGTCTGCTATTTGCTGATTTTTTGAAAAGTATAGGTGATCGTGGTTTTTCCCATTATTTGGCACTATACTAGTACATTGGTATTACCTGTATACAGGCACAACTTTTAAACCGTTAGTCGTATGACATTGGAAGGCACACCAAACGACTTCTCTCATCAAGAGGATTCAGAAAACATCCCTACTTAATGATTTATCTTGATTCAGTAACAAGTTAAAAAGTACGCATTTAAAAAAAAAATCGTAATTTCAAGGTCGATGCGAGACCCCTAAATATTGATCAATTTTTGTAAAAATGGTACCAATGTGCTACTATAGTGCCAAATAATGGGAAAAACTATGATAACCTATACTTTTAAAAAAAAACTGAAAAGTGGGCCACCCTAATGCTCATCTTCTAGAGCAGTCAGCTTAGACATAGTGAGTGATCTCTCTGCAGAATCATTTGTGTATAGCTTTAGAAGATTTTGTGCTAAGCATTCTGTATCCAAAATTGTTTGGACAGATAATGCAATGTATTTCAAGGCTGGTGAAAACCAAATAAATGACATATTACAAAATTCACATACCATATCTACAAAATAACAAAATAAAATGGAAATACATCCCTGTTGCATCACCATGGTATGGAGCAATCTGGGAAAGGAATATCCAAACAATAAAGAATTGCCTAAAGAAATCAATAGGTAAAAAACAAATTGAATTCTTTGAACTTCTCACACTCATTAGTGAAATTGAGAATGGTGTCAATAACAGACCTCTTACTTATGTAGGGGATAATATTAATGATGTAGAGCCCCTCACCCGAAATCATTTGATTAAGGGAGAACAAAACAAAACATAGCAATATGAGTGTAAAAATAATACAGTACCTAATAATATATATCCAGCCGGATATCGGCTAGATAGATATGGCCATATCTGGTATATCCAGTCGGATATGAAAAATTCATATCCAGTGCACCCCTCATAACCAACCTAACCAAAACCTAACCTAATTAGTACCTATGCACCAGGCGAATTGTCAAAATATGATAACTCGCAACCAGAGCACATACCAGGTATGGAAAACTGATGAGTGGGTAGTTGGGAGGTAACGAAAATGGTTCACTGAGTAGGTAGGTAGTTAATCTAACAATCATTAAATTCCTTTTATGTCAATAACTGGGTGGATGAAACCAATTGGTTGCTCACCAGAGTTATTCTCCACACTAGTATTTATATACTGTGTGGGAGGAGCGTGCTCGGTAATAAGGATACATTACCGCTCAACCAACCGAGGAATAAACCAAGACAACGCTGGTACGAGAAGCCCCGCGAAGAGGAGAACGAAAGGAAAACGACGAACGGGGCGAGAGGACGTACCAGCAAAGTGCGCTCTCGAATGAGACAACCGGAGAAGGGAGAGACTGTAATAACTAAAAGTAAGTGACTAATATGAGTTTTAACACCAAACAGTTAAGAACATTAAATTAAGCTGGGTCAGACAAGTTAGGCCTACATTGTGGCCTAAGACCCAGCATCAACTCATAGCTTAACAAAGGTGAAGGTAGATTGCCCTAACCTAATTCTTGTGAGGAATCCTACTGTGGACCTCAATTTATCTGCCCGCTCTGGACCATTTCCGGAATCTCTAGGCTGACCCCTCTAGGCTAGACTTGATCTACTCTATAGTATAGACTGGAGATATAAGGGGTGGGTTAATTGTGGACCAATTCATACAGAGCATTTTTCGCATTGGTGGTCCGTGTGTGGGGAATTTACAAACCTTAACCTTACTTAACAAAAATTGCAGAATTAGGCTAAATGGTCTAGCCTAAGCCTAACCTGAGCAAGCCTAATTAGGTCTACAACCTAGGGCCTAACTAGGAAACATTTACATTTAAGGAGTCTCATTCTCTTATAAGCTTAGACCTGAGTGACACATAAGAACTTGGTGGGGATTAAACCAAATTTAAACTTTACTGTTTTGTCTGTTCTCTCTCTTCTCTGGTAATTTCTTCTTGTCCAATATTTCATTACGATCCCCAGTTAAACAACATTAGTGAACAAGCATTTAAAATGCATACAACTCCAAGCATCCAATTCTTCTTTTAAGGAAGAATCACTCAACAGATTTTTTCAACAGGCACATGCATTCCTTGCAATCTGTGTATATATATGTATATATACACTGTACTCTTTACATGTGCCACAAATACACTCAACCTATCTGAACATAAGCAATGATTGCATGGGTTACTCAAAAGGGTCTTATGGCCTACTTTGGCCATAGCCCAAACACTGAACCTTGGTCTTGTGGCCTACTTTGGCCATAGCCCAAACAACTGAGCCTTGGTCTTATGGCCTACCTTGGCCATGGGCCAAACAATAAAGGTCTTATGGCCTACCTCAGCCATGGGCCAAAACAATGAGCCTTGGTCTTTTGGCCTACCTTGGCCATGGACCAAACATTAAATGTCTTATGGCCTACCTTGGCCATGGGCTAAACATTTTCTTATGGCCTACCTTGGCCATAGGGAAAACAATTACAAGGGTCTTATGGCCTACCTCAGCCATGGGCCAAAACAATAAGCCTTGGTCTTTTGGCCTACCTTGGCCATGGGCCAAACATTAAATGTCTTATGGCCTACCTTGGCCATGGGCTAAACATTTTCTTATGGCCTACCTTGGCCATAGGGAAAACAATTACAAGGGTCTTATGGCCTACCTCAGCCATGGGCCAAAACAATGAGCCTTGGTCTTTTGGCCTACCTTGGCCATGGGCCAAACATTAAATGTCTTATGGCCTACCTTGGCCATGGGCTAAACATTTTCTTATGGCCTACCTTGGCCATAGGGAAAACTATTACAAGTGTCTTATGGCCTACCTTGGCCATAGGGAAAACTATTTGGGTTACTCACTCTCCTGGCTGAGATTGAGAACATCATTAACAATAGACCACTCACTTATGTGAGTGACAACATTAATGACCCAGAACCATTAACTCCAAATCATTTGATTCGGGGAGAACAAGTTAGTCTCCTGCCGGACTACAATATAGACTCTTCAGAAGACCCAAACTGGACTCAACGACATGATGAGCTCCAGACTAAGTTACAACATTTAACTAGAGTTAAAGCTCATTTCATTAAACAGTGGAAAACTGAGTACTTGATGGGTCTAAGGGAGAGACATAAACAAATGACTAAGAAGGATTGGTCTGACACAATTAAGGTAGGGGACCTTGTTCTCATACATGACAGTACTCCAAGACAAAACTGGCCTCTGGCTAGAGTTTCAGAACTCAGACCAGGGGCAGATGGGGTAACAAGAGTGGTCAAATTAAGGACTTCAACGGGTGACACAACAAGAGACATTTCTCTTTGTACCCTTTAGAGTCTGGACCCAAAACAATGGACTTTGGAGAACCTTCTCCACTGACAGTAACAACTGGAGACACTGAACTTCCAGTAACTATTCCTTTGACAGTAGGAGTGGTAACGCATCCTACTACAACATTGACAGACACAAGACCTCAGCGACAAACAGCATTAAAGGCGCGACTATTTTTACAACAAAAAATAGATGCTGGGGAATTGTAATTTTATCTTCTAACTTTCATTTTTTCTTTCTTATGGTAAAGACCATAGACAGTTTCATCCTATGGATGTATATTTTCTCTTCTAATTAAATGCTACACCTTCTCAATGAGAAGGTGAGGATAGGCACTGTTAATCAGATTAACAGGCATTTACAGTTAAATAGTTAGCTAGTCTACACTCAGACAAAAATTGGTGACAATGACACCAAAATTTTTATCTCCCGGGGCCCCAGTATATGGAAAACTGATGAGTGGGTAGTTGGGAGGTAACGAAAATGGTTCACTGAGTAGGTAGGTAGTTAATCTAACAATCATTAAATTCCTTTTATGTCAATAACTGGGTGGATGAAACCAATTGGTTGCTCACCAGAGTTATTCTCCACACTAGTATTTATATACTGTGTGGGAGAGCGTGCTCGGTAATAAGGATACATTACCGCTCAACCAACCGAGGAATAAACCAAGACAACGCTGGTACGAGAAGCCCCGCGAAGAGGAGAACGAAAGGAAAACGACGAACGGGGCGAGAGGACGTACCAGCAAAGTGCGCTCTCGAATGAGACAACCGGAGAAGGGAGAGACTGTAATAACTAAAAGTAAGTGACTAATATGAGTTTTAACACCAAACAGTTAAGAACATTAAATTAAGCTGGGTCAGACAAGTTAGGCCTACATTGTGGCCTAAGACCCAGCATCAACTCATAGCTTAACAAAGGTGAAGGTAGATTGCCCTAACCTAATTCTTGTGAGGAATCCTACTGTGGACCTCAATTTATCTGCCCGCTTTGGACCATTTCCGGAATCTCTAGGCTGACCCTCTAGGCTAGACTTGATCTACTCTATAGTATAGACTGGAGATATAAGGGGTGGGTTAATTGTGGACCAATTCATACAGAGCATTTTTCGCACCAGGTTCCATTTTGAATTTGTCACTGGTTGGCATGGATGAAATTTTAAATCAATGCATGTGCTGGACATATTACATCACAGCAAACACTGATGACATCAGGGATTTCCACATGCACCAGTAAACACATTGCTTGGTAAATATTCGTTTCAGCACATGACCTAGACTTTGGCATGAAAATTGGTTTTTCTGGGGTATTTCACTGTGGTTTGTGTGAATTTGACCTTCATTTCCTGTAGGGATGTACCGATATATCGGTATCGGTGATATCGGTAGATTTTTATCCATATCAGTATCGGTCAATATTTCAAAAGTAAATTTTTTTTCAAAATTATGAATGAAAGACTATTTAGAGATGAAATTTCCAATATTTTATTGTTTTATCACTTCACACATATATAAAATATATATAATATATAAAAATTATGCTATCAATACACACATCTTTTAACAGGTCAGGATATGGACAAGTGTAAATCCTTTGAGAAATAGGTATAAAGCCTAGAAAACCAAAAAAATATCTTTTAGTCATAGCTCACAATATTAACCCAGCTAGCTGGTTAAAAACACATTTGCTAAGCCCAACATTGGCCCACAGTCCAATTGTATAACAAACAAAACTATGACATCTAATGCAGTGTTGCCATCTTTAATGAAAAGGATTATTGCTTTGTTGCCAAATTCTCAACACACAAAATAAATTCTGAATGTGTTACAAAAATATGACAAACTAATAAACCTTAGTTGTATATCGGTATCGGTTATCAGCCAATACTGTTTTTAATTATTGGTATCATTATCGGCTAAAAAACGATATCAGTACCATATGTTCCTAATTTCTTGTGCAAATGAGCAGTTACAGAGATATACACCCCCCATCTTACAATTTTGAAGTCCCCAGAAGTGGGGAGGGCTTTGAAGTAGAGGGAAATTGTTGGGTAAAAGAGGGTGTGCTCCTAGTTCATAGTGGCACTACCAAACCTAGGCTTAGCGCTGTGTTCTTAGCTGGGGGCTTTGCCCCCCCAGACCCAATCTAGAGATGAATGCAATACTCTGTGCTGCTGAAATATCTTAACAGCAGCTTTATCATCGTTGAAACACCATTTAATGATGATGTAATAGGTCACAACCAGTACCTACACACAATGGCCATGATGAATGTGAATTTGGAGTTCAATGTAGTTTTCTTCCTGGAAAATGCATCTATGCATGCAATTTATTTACAGTGAACCCTTGCTAATCTGAAAGGTATGTGGGCAGCTGGTGACTCTCAGTGTCAGTGCTTTATGCAATAAATATTGGTTTGATCTTTGAGATAAAGACTCAAAATTAGTGTTAATTAATTAATTACAGTGTACATAAATATTACAGTGCATATTACTATATTTCACCGCCCTTCACTGCCTCCACACTACCCTCAGGAGTCAGGAGCCTTTGGATTTAAAGGTAAGCACTTTTTTCAATAAACTATTATTTTTAATTCTATTAATCAACTTGATTATTGTTTTACAGGTTATTTTAACGCATTATTTCTTATTACGAAGGTTAAGTTTGGCTTATTTACGTGTGTTAGGCCACGTTCTATTTTTACCCCCCGATAATCCGTAGTTTGCACTAATCTGAATGACCCTTCCCCCCAATTAATTTGGATTAGTGAGGGTTCACTGTATTTATTTTAACTGATCCAAAAATGCTAAAATGAATATTAACCCACTGCACAATTGATAGAGTGCTATCTTTGAAAGTAAATAACTGAAAAACTAAGAATTTACACAAGAAACAGCAGTTGTATATGGAATCAGTATAAAAAACTGATTATTTATATTATATGCAAATAGTTGAAGGCTCCTGCAAGTGATGTTTTGCAAGATTTTCTGCAAATTTTTACAAGTGTACATTACAGGCTTTGTAAATCAAAAGTATGTTTTTCTGATGGTTTTGATGCAGTATGAATGAAGGTTAATTTCATTCAAACATCAAAAACAATCGGAAAAACAGTTTTAATATATAACCTAACCTAAAATTCCAAAATTCCTCAAAAGCCTGTAATGTATTCTTGTAAAAAAATACAGATTTTTTTTATCATTATTAAAATGTAGCTCATGATGTGGATTACCTCAATAAGCCCAGTGGCTTATTGTTTCCCAAATGAAATGTAACATACACCTAACCTAAACTGCCATATTTAAAATGACCTCTACAATAAAAATAAGAACAAAATTAATTTGCGATGTTTAAACGCAACTTAAAAGTACATCTACCTAATTTATGATGTTAAACTACAAGATTATCAAAGAAAAAAACAGCTTTTCACTACCTGATAGTCATGACTGAAGCTTTCAAGGTCAAAAGAATCTTTCTTCAAAGAATTTCCATCATATGACTCAGTTTCTTCACCTTTAATGCATAAAATTCCTTCTTCCAAATCTGATTTTTTTATATCATTATCCATTTTTATGCAATGAAATGAATGCACTTAAAAGATGAAGCATTATTTTAGCTGGCAACAGAAACCAAAGATTCCTACTTTGAAAATTAAAATACTTTTTATTCTTTAAAACACTGTACCCTACTAATATCATGATCATTTTAATAAGTATCATATCCAGGGCTGTGGAGTCAGTGATAAAATTTGCCAACTCCAACTCCAAAAATTTTAACATTCTGACTCCGACTCCAGAAATCTGACTTGTATAATTATGACTCCGACGGAATGTTAAGGCCAAATTGATTACGATTAGCTTTATTAGGCCAATGGAGATTCATAAACAAGGCATTTCGTCACCACCACATGACTCATCAGGTTACTTAGTGGCTGTAACTATGCCTTAATGGCTTTTTTTCTCTTTATTCAAAAATTACAATAAATCCCAACATACAAACTGATTGAAACTTAAACAAAATAAGATTATTATTGGTTTAGCAAATTAATAAGATGTTTTTGTATTATTATAAACATCCGTAACAAAATGTACTAACCTAAACTGAATTTGTTCTTAAAAAAAGGATCGCTTCCATTAAATCATCTTTCAGTGATGCTTATCAAAATTATCAAATTGAAATCTAAAAATCTGAAAAAGATTTAGGGTTGCTAGTACAAAATTTTTAAATTTCCTTATTATTAATTATGTTAATTAATTAATTATAATCCTTATTAATTATAAGCAACTATATTTATATATTATTTATATTTATATATTTATATGTTATACAGGGTGTCCAAGAATTATCTGTACAATTTTTGGCTGTTATTAAAAGTCAACCATGAAGTGTAGAAATTCCAGTGTTGTCCCATTTTACAGAGAATCTCTTAAGTTTTTCTGATACCAAGTTTTGACAAGTTTTTTAGAAATTCCAGTGTCCGAACATTATCTGTACAATTTCATCTTTTAATAAAATTCTTAAACAAGATTATTTAGAATTTGTATTTTCAAAAGTTTCTTTTATTAAAGTAACGTTGTTACAAACATTCGATATGTGCACCATTAGTGATTCGCAAAACATCCAATCGATACTCCAAATGTTGCCATGTACGCTGCAGCATATCCACATCAATTCACTCAATAGCAGCTGTGATTCTTGCTTTTAAATCATCAATGTCTGTCATCCGCGTACATTTCTACAAAACTTGTCAAAACGTGGTATCAGAAAAAACTGAATGAGATTCTCTGTAAAATGGGACAACACTGGAATTTCTACACTTCATGGTTGACTTTTAATAACAGCCAAAAATTGTACAGATAATTCTCGGACACCCTGTATATTATATATTATTTATATATATTATATTATATATTAAAACATTAAGTTAAATCTATTTTATTCATAAAATTGAGCTAGGCCTAGGCCTAGGCTGCTATGGTTATAATTGAAGGATTTGCACCAACTCCTACTCCATCCAACTATGCACTTCCGACTCCGACTCTAGGGGTGTGCCGGATAGTATTTTTACTATCCAGCCGGATACCGGATAGCCGGATAATCAAAAAAAAATATCCAGCTGGATATCCGGCCAGATACCGGATAATATCATTCAAATAATTCATAATTTTTATATATTATTATTTAGCTATTACTTGACTAATTGACTATACTATCAAATTTTAATCACTATTTGATGTAAATTATAGCTATCTTTCAATAACTTTACTAATTACCTATATTTTATCCTTTTCAGGATTGTTTCATTGCCTAAATCATATAGCTATATAGCTAGTTAGTATTAGTTACAGGCTTACAGCAATATTTAATATTATTTACCCCCTAAGATGGCTAGTTTTATTTGGAAAATATTTACAATACATGAGACTAATCCAACGATAGCTATTTGCTACCTATGTTCCAAACAGATTAAAAGGGGATCAGAGAAATTGGGTGCTAGGTGCTATAGCACAAAACCTTT
The DNA here is from genome assembly GCA_023014485.1 of Bathynomus jamesi. Lineage (NCBI taxonomy): Eukaryota > Metazoa > Arthropoda > Malacostraca > Isopoda > Cirolanidae > Bathynomus > Bathynomus jamesi. The sequence continues at coordinate 72,718 of JAJOZX010004301.1, forward strand.
GCACAATCATGCAAAGATGTTGCATTCAAAAGAATATAAAGAAGTGTCTCAACTTAACAAATCATCTAAAAATCAAAATCAACCTATAGCGACCACCTCAATGGCTCCGAAGGAGAAAAAATTAGTTGCCATGGAAAAGCAACTCACGTTAGAAGAAAGTTTTTCCTTTAAGAAAATATGGGATATATATGACTCAAAAGATCAAGCTTTACATAAAAAGATAGGATTAATGATGGCATTGGACAACCATCCTTTTAGTTTAGTTGAACAAGATGGCTTTATAGGACTGATGGCCCAGGTACAGCCAAGGTATTTGCTACCAAATTGAACATATTTTTCAGAAAAAGTCATACCCAAAATCTATGAAGAACTCAAAGAAATTGTTATGAATAAATTGAAAGAAGGGAAATACATTAGCTTCACTTCCGATATTTGGACCTGCTCTTCTTCAAATGAATCATTTCCTTGTCAGGTCATTGGATCATGAATGACTACACTCATTGTAATGCAGTATTGCATTTAGCTCATTTTTCAGGATCGCATACAGGAATTAATATAGCGGACAAATTGCAATCTATGTGGCAATCATGGAATATTGACAGATCAAGGCGTAATATATTGGTCAGAGATGGAGCTTCTAACATAGCTTTGGGATGTGACCTTGCGGAAATACCTTCTGTTCACTGTTCAATTCATTTGCTACAGCTAGTGGTGAATGATGCATTAATGGCTCAACGATCTATAAAAGATCTTTTGGCAAAATGTCGACGTTTAGTGACACATTTTAACCACTTCCCACTGGCTACTTCTGAATTTAAAGCTCTCCAAACACAACAGGGTCATGTTCCTCTTCTATTGGTACAAGATGTTTTAACACGCTGGAACTCATCTTATTTGATGCTAGAACGTATGGTTAAGTTGAAAAAATCAGTTCAAATATACCTTGCTGATCATAGTGAATTACTTGTTATTTCATCTAATGAGTGGCACTTGATTGAAAATCTTTCAAAGCTTTTACAGCCATTTTTTAAACTCACCCAAGAAATGAGTACAGAATATAGTTTACTCTCTACTGTTATCCCAAACATGTGCGCGCTTGAAAGGTTTCTTTCAAAAATTGGCCAGGATGATCAAGGAGTCCAAACTACAAAAGATGAACTGTTGAAGTCATTGCGGTCACGATTTTTTGCCAATGAAAGCAATGAAAAAAGAAAGTGTCTAAATGTCTTAACAAATCGGAAGTATGCTCTAGCAACTGTCATTGATCCACGATTTAAATTTTTGTTTTTCAAAGATCAACAAAAGGAAAATATTAAGACATGGTTAATTGAAGAAATAAATGAAATAAACAACCTAGAGAAAATTAGAGGTAAATATTTTGAAGAACAGGCTCACAGCAGCGCGACGATTCTAATTCTTCTTCCTCCTCAACAGGAAGAAAAAAGGCAAAGTTTGATGATGATCCACTCTCTGCTAGTTTCAGGGAACTAACACAAGAAAATTCAGAAAAGATGCCTGGTGAGAAAAAGTTTAAAAAAAGCCGTAAGATGGCTTCATTCGCAGAAATAGCAGAGGAAATTGAGCAATATGCAAAAAAACCCATATCAGACAGACGACTATCTCCACTTGAAATTTGGAAAAATGAAGAATCCTTTCCATCTCTCAAGAAAATTGCTCTAAAATGGCTAGTGACACCAGCATCTTCAGTTTTCTCAGAAAGAATGTTTTCCGAATACGGAAATATTTTTGAAGAAAAAAGAAGTACTTTGTTACCAAAGCGAGGGGAGATGCTTCTTTTTATCCATCACAATGGACGAAAATTTGATTTAAACTTGTGAATCTAGTGTCTTGAACATAGTATTAATTTTTATTGTTTAATGCGAGTTTTTACTTTTTAAGGTTTTGCTATTTTAATAATTTCACTTACCTTACTGGTATATTTGATTAGGCTATATGTTTTATTTTTATATCTCAAATCTTAATAAAAGGTTTCGCTAATTCATATTTTTCATATTGTAATTTGCAATATATATAAAAATAAAAAATAAAAATAAAAATTAAAAAGTAAGGGAAGCTGGGATCTTAGCTATGCGTCACACTTTTAGCTGGACCAAACATTTTGCCTTTTTAGCAGTGTTAATATAGTTACATACTAGTAGTGGTACATGCTTATTTATCAATTATTTTAATTTTAGATTTTGTGTACAACTATATTCAACTTTTGCTAGCTAAAGGCTATGCAAGCTAAGATTGGAAAGGGGCGGGCCCAGATGGTATTCCCATTACAAAAAAGACTATCATAAATATCCGGCTATCCGGCCGGATACTGACATCTATCCGGCCGGATACAGGATACCAGATAATAGCTGTTATCCGGCCGGATATCCTGTCGGATAGTGGTATCCGGCACATCCCTATCCGACTCCACTCAAAATTGACAGACTCCACAGCCCTGATCATATCATCCAACACTAATTTTTTTAATTAAATTTGCTGAAAAACTTCACTCCTCAATCCCCAAATAGCATATATATACACACACACACACACACACACACACACACACACACACAGGTAGCCCTCGTTTCGCGCTGGTCCAATTTGCGCCAATTCGCAATAGCGCTGGTAAATGGTAAAAGCTTTAGACATGTCCAACATTACCATCAAAGAATATTGGCGGTTGTTTGATGTCTTAAAGGGCATCAATCACATTAACACAGCCTGGCAAGAAGTGACTGTCAATTGTCTAAATAGAGTGTGGCGTAAACTTCTCCCAGATTTCATGCATGACTTCAGAGGATTCGAGCCACAACAGAATGTTGTAGAAGACATCAGCAAGCTGGCACAAGAGGCAGGGTTAGAAGTAGTTACAGTTGAAGATGTAACTGAGCTCTTGGAAAGTCATGCAGAGACTCTTTCAAATGAAGACCTTGAAGAGTTAGCTGCAGAACTTAGCCAACAGCAGGAGGAAGAGAAAGAAGAAGACCCTCTAAAAATTATGAAGACCAGTGATCTACAACGGATTCTTGCAAGTGTAGAGTCCCTCACTAATGAGCTCTGTGACATTGATCACGACTGGGAGAGGAGTGCCACAGTTAAAAGGAGTGTCATATCAAGCCTGAGCCCTTATTTTGAAATTGTTAAAGAAAGGAGGAAGAAATCCAGGCAATCAACACTTGATTCTTTCTTCAAAAAAAGGCAACCTTCTCAACCAGGGCCTTCAACAGAAGATCCTCAACCAGGGCCTTCAAAAGCCAACTAAAACTTCTGCATTATGCCACTGTCAAAAAACATCAATGCAGGGCCTGACAGTGGCACTTATAAGACCACGTGTGGGCTCCAAATATGTGAAGGTAAGTACAAAATTTAATTGTTTTATGTATTAATTTATTTTTTATTTATTATATTTGTAGGTTAAAAATAAAACACTTTTTCTAATTAAGAAAGTTTATTTCTGAGCTTTAAATACTCCAGTATTGAAAAGGTTAGGTAAAATTTTTGGTGCATGGAACCTAACCCTATGATTTCCCATTGACTCCATTATATAAAGGGTTCCATTTGTGCCGATTCCATTTGCGCCTGTCCCCCAAGAACCTAACCCAGGCATAAATCGAGGGCTACCTGTATATATATATATATATATATATATATATATATATATATATATATATATATTATACCTGGAGGTTTTAGCCGGTGAGTTTTAACCCCCAAGTACAATAAAAGTACTCTTCCTCCAGAGTGTGCTGACCTTCAGGTCACTTGCCAGATCCAGGAGCTTCCTTAGCCCCTTTTTCACTCGTTGAATTTAAGTTTAATTATTATAGGATAACAGAGTCAGTTTTAATTTTAAGTAATTTTAATTAAGTTCAAATAGGTGGATTACAGGCAAGAGTTTATACTTCAGTTCACAAGGTCTAATTTATATTAAGTTCACCAAGTCTCAATTATGTAAGTTATTCTTATGCTTGACAATTAAGGTCACGTAGAAATAAACGAACTAAGTCTGCTAGCGTTTCCTTCAGTCAGATCTGCGATATCGAATTTCCGATATGAGGCTCGTTCCCTAATTTAGGCAGGTGAAATTTTACCCTTCACCCAGAGGTCAGTTACGTTAATTCAAGTCAGACGAACCCCTTTTTGAAAGCAACCCTTGTGCTCCATTCTAGGTCCGCTGTAGAGCAAGTTACAAACTGGCAACACGCTCCTCGTCGCCTGTGATAAAATGAATAATGGTTTTTCTTCTCGAAGCAACTACCCTTGTGCCCTTTCTAAAAACCGCAAAAAGCAAACTAATACATACGGGGTAATTTGCACCCTGTTACCCGCGGAGGCTCAAGACTCGATAAGCTCTACCCAAAGTCTGGCTTGGAGCTACTTCTTGAATCCTGAATCCTATCTAAGTCTTGAATCCTGAGTCTTGAGTCTCGAATCTGAATCTTGAGCCTGCCCTTCAATGGCTGAACTCCTTATATAAGAAGGAATCCACTCTCACATACGTCAGAGCGACACATCACTGTAAGACCAAGAATCTGGAATTTCCACAGTCAGGGGTTTCGTAACGGATGTGAGATTTTAGCTTGGAAGGTTCACTGGGCTATTAACAAGCGCCAGATGTTGCAAAAGTGCATCTGAGCATCTTTAATTGGGAAGACTAATTGTCTTAACATTATAATGATGTTTTCGTTAATTAGTAAGACATCGACGAACACCTACTTAAATTGTATAATTGGTGTTTTTTCCAAGTTTGAGCAATTACTTAAGGGCTTAGAAAAGATTGCATTGCTTCGTACATTAATCATTAAAATATACTAATTATTTCAATTTTAATTAATTCTTCGTATTACTTTCATCCCATATAACATTTATTTATTTATTTATATACCTTACCTTATGAACCTTATGTTGTTTTGTGTATTGGTCTCTCTTCACACGGAGGTCAAGCTGGTGCCCCGCCTCTAGGTCTGGCTTGGTGGAGGAGCAAGTTGCTTTCTTGCGCTCTCCACCGTACATAGCCAGGCACACCCAGCTCATCTGGTACTATCCTGAGCCAGGCATCGTCTTCTCTTGAAGACTTCAACTTTGACCCAGGTGTGTTTATCTAAAATATAGTACATGTCATGAAATATTTTATGAATTAAATACAGGTGTATTTTATTGTGTCAACTGTATTCCTTTTATAAATGTTTTTATCATCTTATACCTCTAAACCATTTAGCAGGTATAAAAAGATAAATAACATTAATTATTATTGTATTGGAGACTTATAACAACATACTTTTGAAAAAACCTGATTTTCCCTAATTTTGTCCGGGTTTTATTAAAAAACCAAAAAAACCTGAGTGGGCTGGGTTTCTTCAATAAAGTGGGCAATTATACCAACCCTGATTAGCCCCACACAGCAATTGGGGGTAAATTTTACTATAACACCACCACCTCCAATTTTTTTGCAAAATACATTTTTTAGTAGTTTTTGGTGTGTTCTGTTCAGATCTGCTATTCATTTGTTGTGGAAATGACCCAATTAAAAGTTATGAGACATTGAAGTTTAAGTAAATATAGGGAATTTTGGGCATAAGCATGGGTCATTTCCACAACAAATAAATAGCAAACCAGAACAAAACACACGAAAAACTACTAAAAAATGTATTTTGGAAAAAACCCAACCCAACCTAACCTTACCACAAAACATTAGGACTAATCAATTTGTGATGCGTGATCTTTACGCCCCGAGACCTAAATTATACAAATGATTATTAAGTTTCATTGTTACTAAGTTCCTGAACATAAAAACACTGTCATTGTAAAGCATTTGAACTGCTTTACAGGTATATCTGAAAAATATTAGTTTGAATGGGTGTTAAAATGAGAGAATACCGCCATAATTGATAAATCATCCAATCCTTTGTCTTCATCTAGGTCACATGACGAATCAAGTTCTCAAAGTGAAAATCACACGAATGGCACATCATAATTCTATCACAAACACCACTAAACTGAATCAAATTTGAAAAAAAAAAAATAGCCAGAACAAAACCCAATCAACTAATTAAGTAGCAGAGTAGCGAAAAAATAGCCCAATCAGGAAAAATATTTAATGAAAAAAGTACATTATAGCCTTCACATGCCATATCTAAATTTATTTAAAGGAAAATGGCGTCAATCACTAGACTAGATGAAAATCAAAACAAATGAATGCCGTTATTATAAACATGCATTTGACATGACATCATGTCAAATCGATATCGTTAATTAAAATTTCAGAAGCAAATAGCTTCGTAAATACAAATTTCCCCAAATAAAGACACACACCATTTTTCTTAGTAAATTATGAAGTACTACTGGAAGTATTTCATTTTACTTGGGGTGCAGGTGGTGTTATAGTAAACATTAACCCAATTGGGTAATTGGCTAATATAGTAACACTGGCTGAGAGCGCCTGAGAAAAGATTGTAGGAAATAATGTTACTGACCAAAATGACTGAGGCAATGTAGTGGCAATAGATGCAAAAAATAGCAGGAATCCTGTGTATCTAGTCTACCACAGAGGAAGAGCAAGAGCAAGAACTATTACTGCATGCAAGAAAGGAGAGAAGGGAAAATAAATCCAGAAATAAAGCAAACCAATATGAGACCTGGCAGAAGACAGAAGCTACACTGAGATTCTGAAAAGGCTAGGTCTATTGTAAAAAATAAAAATTATTATTATTGGTTTTGTTTAACCCTTTAATGACGGATGGTACCTTAAGGTCCACCAAAAATATAATATAAAAATGCCTCATTTCTATAAATGTTTCTACGTGTTTATATATAGATGTCATTTAGTTGTCAGGAAAGGAACCCAAAATATGTATCATTTCAGTGACTAGTTACTAAAATATTTAGTTTTGAATAACAATAAAACCTATACATTCTGGTAACAAGAGTGCTGCATATGCTGCGGACTCGTCCTTAAAGGGTTAACCTCCTTTGCAACATCTAAGGTCATATGACGGAAGGTACCGAGAGCTTTGCGAACCACGGGTCGCTACAGTCTGGATGCAGCGGACAGTCTCCCATCCAACTACTATCCAACCCAATGTCACTTAACTTTGCTAATCAACAGGAAGCACAACCACAGGAAGCAGTGTTATGACACTGGCTACGACGTCGCCCTAAAAAAAAAAAAAAAAAAAATATATAAAATAAAAATTTATGCCTAGGCTAGGTACAAAAAATAGGCCTACTATGAAAATCTTAACTCTTGATTGAGTCTTGAGAGGGTATTATCTATAGGTTAGCCTAAATATGCTTTGTATTTTAATTTTTATGTAATTATTATTTGGCAATAATTTTGGTGTCCCAAAATATTCAACCAACCAGTTACGTCAATTGTACGCCCTTGATGATTGGTTAGGTTAAATCGTTATATTTTAGCTTAAACTAACAAAAATATCAAGACAACCTAACCAATCATCAAGGGCATACAGTTGACCTAACCATTTATTTTTGGTTGGTTGAATAATTTGGGATGCCAAAATAGGATATTGCGTATAATAATATGTGACCAGATTGTATAAACTGCCAGAAACTTGCCAGTAAATTGCTACTCCCTAATGACTCATTTACATATGTTATTGATGCCTGGGGAACTCACTCGTGGCTAGACCACTGTATAGCCTCCCACGATGGTTATAATATAATCAATAGCATGTCCATACTTTATGATGTATTTGAATCTGATCATATCCCATTTGTAGTAGGGCTTCATTGTATGGTAGCACCTGACTTAGAAAATGAGGTAAATATTTGGCTGGACACAGGGGCTACATTTTTATCAAAATTACATTTTTCTAGTGTAGTTTTCTCTGCTTTGTTCAAATCTGATACCCATTTTGGTAATTATGTATAGAGACATGTTCAGTCATTTTACACACCAAAATACATTTTTATAGTAGTATTTGATGTGATTTGTTCAATCTGATCTCCATTTCCATCAGAAATGAGATCCAACAAAGTTATAGTACTTTCAAGTTTGGCTCATTTTCAAGGGAAATGGAGGTCAAAATCTAAGCAAAACACGGAGCAACTGGAGAAAATGCACCTCTAAACGAGCAAACCGAGAAAACGCACCTCTAAAGGAGCAAACCGAGAAAACGCACCTCTAAACGAGCAAACCGGAGAAAACGCACCTCTAAACGAGCAAACTGGAGAAAACGCACCTCTAAACGAGCAAACCGGAGAAAACGCACCTCTAAACGAGCAAACCGGAGAAAACGCACCTCTAAACGAGCAAACCGGAGAAGACGCACCTCTAAACGAGCAAACCGGAGAAAACGCACCTCTAAACGAGCAAACCGGAGAAACGCACCTCTAAACGAGCAAACCGGAGAAAACGCACCTCTAAACGAGCAAACCGGAGAAACGCACCTCTAAACGAGCAAACCGGAGAAAACGCACCTCTGAACGAGCAAACCGGAGAAAACACACCTCTGAACGAGCAAACCGGAGAAAACGCACCTCTGAACGAGCAAACCGGAGAAAACGCACCTCTAAACGAGCAAACCGGAGAAAACGCACCTCTAAACGAGCAAACCGGAGAAGACGCACCTCTAAACGAGCAAACCGGAGAAAACGCACCTCTAAACGAGCAAACCGGAGAAAACGCACCTCTAAACGAGCAAACCGGAGAAAACGCACCTCTAAACGAGCAAACCGGAGAAAACGCACCTCTAAACGAGCAAACCGGAGAAAACGCACCTCTGAACGAGCAAACCGGAGAAAACACACCTCTGAACGAGCAAACCGGAGAAAACGCACCTCTGAACGAGCAAACCGGAGAAAACGCACCTCTAAACGAGCAAACCGGAGAAAACGCACCTCTAAACGAACAAACCGGAGAAAACGCCTCTAAACGAGCAAACTGGAGAAAACGCACCTCTAAACGAGCAAACCGGAGAAAACGCACCTCTAAACAAGCAAACTGGAGAAAACGCACCTCTAAACGAGCAAACCGGAGAAAATGCACCTCTAAACGAGCAAACCGGAGAAAACGCACCTCTAAACGAGCAAACCGGAGAAAACGCACCTCTAAATGAGCAAACCGGAGAAAACGCACCTCTAAACGAGCAAACCGGAGAAAACGCACCTCTAAACGAGCAAACCGGAGAAAACGCACCTCTAAACGAGCAAACCGGAGAAAACGCACCTCTAAACGAGCAAACCGGAGAAAACGCACCTCTAAACTTAATTAGTTGGTTGGGTTTAGTTCTGGCTATTTTTTTTTTCAAATTGGATTCAGTTTTGTGGTGTTTGTGATAGAATTATGATGTGCCATTCGTGTGATTTTGACTGAGAACTTGATTCGTCATGTGCCCTAGATGAAGACAAAGGATTAGATGTTTTTATCAATTACAGCGTTATTCTCTCATCCTTAACGTGCCCAAAATATGACTGAGTGCCTAATACGAAAAGATCAGAAGATATTTTGATGAAATAACCAATATTAACTTGTTAGGTCAAGTGAATGCCTGGTTAGGTCAAGTGAATGCCCGGTTAGGTCAAGTGAATGCCCAGTTAGGTCAAGTGAATGCCCAGTTAGGTCAACTAAACACCCTTGATGATTGGTTAGGTTAAGTCATGATATTTTCATTAGTTTAAATGAAAATGATGAGAGCAAACTTTTCTGGTTAATTTTGAGGTGTAAATGCAAGAAGGGAACAAAATAAAATAAATGAATTCAAGGCATACATAGGTATTGAAAATCCTGATGTCATGATTGTCACTGAAATTTGGACAAAATTCAGTATGATACCAAATAGTCCATTTAGTGAAAGAGATAATACCATTATCTATGAAATTGATGGCTATGAACTTTTTTATTATGAACATAAATATTCAGAGGGTGGCGGAGTATTTATTTATGCCAAGACAAATCTGAATCCAGTTGAAGTTACCTCCGTTAAAGAGGAAATAGTTGAATCTGTATAGATAGATATTGGGCATAAAATGCCAGGAAAATCAGGATAGGGGGTATCTATAGACCACTTGAGGGATGTTCAGTTGGAGGAATCCCCAAAAGTAGAGAAGAAAATAAACTTATTGATGAAATAAATAAAGCAATGACAAGCAATATTATTATTGTTGGAGATTTCAATTATAGGCATATAGGCTGGGAAACATTACAAACACCAGAAAGTAATGAGAGATTCTTACTGTATAATTGAGAACAGTTTAACCCAGTTAGTAAAGGAGCCAACCAGGGCCGATGCCATTCTAGATTTAATTCTAACAAATAATCCAGATACCTTCCATGATATCTCAGTTTCAGAAACACTAGGTTCAGGTGATCATTGTATCCTTCGGTTTAATATTGTTTGTAATTCAAGACCTAGTAAAAATAAAGTACAAGTCCCAGATTTTAAAAGAGGAAATATAAATGGACTAGTAAATGATCTGTGTCTAATAAATTGGACAGATATTCTACAGCCTCAACAGACAGTAACTAGTATGTGGGAAAAATTTAAAAGTACAGTATAATAATGAACATACAAAGGAAGCATATTCCACAGTGTAAAATCAGAACTGGAAAAATAAAAAACAACCTTGGATAAACTGCAATGTAAAAAGAGCAATCAGAGAAAAAACAAAAGCATTTCATAAATTCAAAAGAACTAAAAATGGCACAGACTCCAAATATTAAAAGTAAAAGAAGCATTTGCAAGAAAGCAATCAGAGATAGCAAACGAGACCTGGAAAAAAGCCTAGCCAAGAATTCAAAAAACAATCCTAAGAAGTTTTTCAGTCACTTCAGTTTGAAAAGTAGAGTGAAAAGAAAATTGGCCCCCTCCATATAGATGATAAAACTATAGATGATGATCTTGAAATAACTGAAGAACTAAACAAATACTTCTCATCAGTATTCACAAATGAAAATTTAAATAATATTCCTGATCTTATACTACCATGACAAGATAGAGAAATAAATGAATTAAGGGTAACAAAACTAGATATCCTAAAAGCAATAGATAAAGTAAAAATGGAAAAACCTCCAGGGCCAGATGAAATGCATCCAATAGTCATAAAAGCTGCCAAAAAGAATATAGCACAGGCACTAGAAATTATTTTTAATAAATCATTGATATGTACTGAAATTCCAGAGGATTGGAAGAAAGCAAATGTGGCTCCAATCTTTAAAAAAGGAAATAGAAACTCGGCAAAAAATAGACCCATCAGCCTCACCTCCATTATTTGCAAATTACTCGAAAGTATCATTAGAGGTAAAGTTACTGAGTTCCTTGAAGAGTGCAACCTTATAAATGATAGCCAGCATGGTTTTCGAAATGGAAGGTCCTGTCTAACCAACTTGATTGAATTTTATGATGGAGTCGTATTGCATTTGGACAATAAAGAGCCAGTAGATATAGTATACTTAGATTTTGCAAAGGCATTTGATACTGTTCCTCATGCAAGATTGTTGGTAAAAGTTAGAGCCCATGGTATAAGAGGTCATATAGCTGACTGAATAGAAGAATGGCTGAGAGAAAGAAAACAGAGTTTTCATCTAAATGGAAATAAGTCTACTTGGAGACCCATATTGAGCAGAGTCCCACAAGGGTCTGTGCTGGGACCTCTGCTTTTTGTTGTCTATATAAATGATCTAGAGAAGGGCCTATCATGTAAAACCTCAAAATTTGCTGATGATAACATTATGGCTTAATTTTGTAAGTCAGTAGCAGAAGCAATGACAATACAAGAAGACTTAGACAGAGTAACAGCCTGGCAGATAAGTGGGAGATGAAATTTAATGTTTATAAGTGCAAGGTTATGCATATTGGGCCAAAAAATCCAGAATTTGAATACAATATGAATGGATTTGGATTAAAAATGATGATAAAGAGAAAGACTTGGGTGTCACTGTGACTAATGAAATTAAACTTTCAAATCACTGTACAGTAATCAGAAATAAAGCAAATGCTAGACTCAATCTCATGCAGACACACATTGAATACAAATCACCCAATATTATAAAGCAACTATATATTTCATATGTGAGACCCCTCCTCGAATACTATATTCAATTTAATAGTCCCTATTTGATACAAGATATTGAAAAACTGGAAAAAGTACAGAAACGAGCAACAAGAATGATCCCCTCTCTAAGACAATTGACATACTGTATAGGAAAGACTGGCGTATTTAAACATGTTCTCATTAAAAAGGAGGTGGTTAATGGGTGATATGATAGAGGTGTATAAAATGATAAAAGGGTTGGATAAGATAGATTTTGAGTCTTTTCATTAAAGATCACAATAACCAGACTAGAGGTCATAGTATGAAATTATTTAAGCCAAGATGTAGAACAAATTTAAGAAAACATAGTTTTACAAACAGAGTAATTAAGTTTTGGAACAGTCTGACAGAAGTAGGTGACTTCAGATACACTTGATTCTTTCAAAAGAAGGTTGGATAGTTTGATGTCTGCAAGGGACATCTGGTGATAGTGTTTAAGCCCATTTTTATTGCATGAATGGTACTAGTTTATTTCATATATATTATGTGCATTTAGGTGATAGATCCCACAGCTCAGCACAAGTGTTGTGGGATATAGGGAGGCAGCATCTTAGGTTAGGGGATACTCTGTCCTTACACACCCCATTTAAAGAGATTTCTCTGCCAAGCAGTGCTCCCCATAGTACTGTGAGGTATTGAAAACTCATGCTCTTCACTTGCCCCACAAACACCTTTAAATGGGAGACCCAAAATGGGTGCACACACACATTTCTACATTACTGTACAGTCTTTACAGCCACACCTACACTTTTCCTCCTAAGTATATATATTGTAATGTATATGGTTGTAAATTGTGACTTGGTTCACAATTGATATGGACCATGACTTATTTTTGGTTGGCAGGTACTGGTATTGATGGGTACTGTAATGAAATTGACTGGATTCTTTGGATCTGATATATTTGCATGTCAGTTATAAATAGATATAGAGTGTAACATATTTGTGGATAGTAGCCTATTATGACTTTGATCCTCTGGATCCAGAGATTCTATCTAGTTTTAAATTGACAATTAATTAGTTTTGTAAAAATTGGTTGTTGCCAATGTACAGGCAGTTTTTACATAGTGGAGCCACCTCGATGAGCTGAAGTGGTCCCTAGTGTGCCCACTATAAAAATTTCTTATGTTCTTATGTACAAAACAGCCATCCATTTCCTGTGCAAATGCGTAGTTTTCAAGATGATGATATCTTGAAAACTACGCATTTGCACAGGAAATGGATGGCAGATTTGTGCAACACCACAAAATTGACCAGAAAAGTTTGTTCTCGTCATAAAAACAGAGTGGGTGTAGAAACGAATAATTGGTTAATATTAGTTTTAATGCTCCCTTCATTTTCAATAGGAGACATTCTATGACAATTTAACATATAAATTCGTATTCAAGACACCTTGAAACCTCAGGGAAACTGATAAAAATCAAGGAAATGTAATTATTATTTTTTATAGAAAAAAAAAAATTTAGATATTGATAAGCAGCCATTAGAGGCCATTGACCCAGTGTTTAGCTCTTTCCTCAGTTAAAATTTTGCTGCTGTTTGTCCTCTCCAGTTTTATGGGGAGACATCTTGTAACAAAATTATGAAACATAGGTCAAATCAGCCAATTAAATCTGGTTTTTGTTTCACATGACTTTATCCAACCAATCAGAGACATGCATTTTGAATAATCTCCCATAATGCATACTCATTCCAAAATGTTTTTTCAGTTCGCTTTTCGATATGGTTTGTGGAGGTTGTGATTTGGATTACTATCAATTAATACAAGATATTTACAAAAAAACCTACTCGTGTTATTTGTCCACAGTGTGGTCATGAGTGTAATTATAGACAAGTTACTGACCAATATTATTGCAAAAGAGTGAATAGAGACGAGCGTGCCAGAAAAAAAAAGTGTTCCTTCTCTGTTTCCCATCGAAAGGGCACGTGGGTTGAAAAATCCCACCTCAAACTGTGGCAAAACTTATTGTACGTTGGGTTATTCTTGACAAAGCGTTCGACATAGCTAGATGCACAGCTCTATTTAGCATTGGCTTCCGAGAGTGCGGTTAATTGGTAAGAAATTGCGGAAAAACGCGGGTTAGGTTAGGTTAGGTTAAGTAAAACACATTTTTCTGGTGTTTTTTGTTCAAATCCGAACTTCATTTCTTTGGGAACTGAGCGGGGTAACGGTTCAGAATAGGGGCACCACCTCAATTTTTATGTTTTTTCCACCAAAACATGCTAGGATTTCCTGTTGTTTAGGATGAATGTGACCATCGCCATTACAGTAAATTATTGCTTGAAGTGATTTCACCCCCCACAACCCCTACTACAATCTGGGGGGACCACCGTGGGAACCGGGGGTTTTGGGTGGGGAAACACAGCACAAGCAATAATTTACTGTAATAGCGATGGTCAGATTTATCCTAAACAACAGGAAACCAATGGTTTTAGCATGTTTTGGAGGAAAAAACATGTCATGAAACACATCAAAAAACCATGAGAAAAACCTAGGTTTCATGGAAAACCTAACCTAACTAACCTAAAAATATAAAACCCTATACCGATCAATTTGTGATATGTGATTCCACCCCCGTACCCCGAGACCTAAATTATACGAATTGGACACTACATTTGGTATTATTCTACTATTACACCCGTCTAACATCCAGCAATTATTATATGTTCATTAGGTAGATTTTTTAATTCTAAGACACATTTCTTCTATAGCGTTTCCGTCGCAAATGCTTCGTTTTCGAGATATAAACGTTTGTTTGGTGTGTATCTAGTGTGTGTTCATACGTTCGTTTGTGTGTTCGTTTGTGTTGACGTCACGTGTCTGCCCAATCAGAGCGCTCCATCCATTTCGAATTTGAATTAGTTTGCTACCGGAATGGCTTCGTGTGAGACGTGCTTGTTCGATTATTACCGCTGTATTGTCGCTTTCTATGAAAATTTAGAAAAAAGTGTTGAGTTTCTGCGTGCTCAGTGTTCTACCGACAGTAGTGAAGTGTCCACATTGTAAAACGGAGTGTACATATCGTCAAGACCAGAAACTGTGGCGTTGTAGATAGGTTAGGCTAGGATAGGATAGGTTAGGAAGGTTAGGTCAATTTTGAAGGTGAAATTTGTTTTTCCTATGGTTTTTGATGTTTTGAACGAATCTGACCTTCAGAACCGTCGGAAATGACTCGTTTTCTGTGATTTTCCCCACATTGCCAGCTGGGGGGGGGGTATTTCAAAAACGAGTCATTTCCGATGGTTTTGAAGGTCAGATTTGTTCAAAACACATCAAAAACCATAGGAAAAACATAAATTTCACCTTGAAAGGGAGACGGGTGTAATACTGGACATTTACCCTACATTTAAAGGGAGAACACCATGCGAGCTCTACTAGCATCACCGCTCATCCGTCACAAACCGAAGCCATTTTCAAACTGAAGTGAATGAACGATACGATAGTAGGGTTGCCAACTCAAAATTTCCTAGATTCATACCCAAAAATATGTTTTTCGTAATTTCGTTTTTTTGACTATGCGACACATGCAATCAACGTATTTTAATGAGAGAAACAACTTTGTCTCTATGGTATTTTTCGAAATTTTGCTTAATTAAGTAGTGCCCGTATTCTGAACCATTACCCTGAGCCATTTTTGAGAAATTTTAAAATTGAAAATTTCTCAAAAACGGCTCATTTCCCAAAGAAACGAAGTTCAGATTTGAACAAATCACACCAAAAAACACCAGAAAAATGTTTTGGTTCAGAAAGGAGAGGGAGCACTAAAACGAATAATTACCAAATAATTACCTTTATTTCAACTTTAGGCCATGTCATTTTCGTTTAAAGTAACAAAAATATCAGTAATTATTCATTTTTGACCCAGTCTCTTTTTATAATGAGAGCAAACTTTTCTGGTCAATTTTGAGGTGTTTTGCATGAATCTGCCATCCATTTCCTGTGCAAATGCGTAGTTTTCGAGATATCATCATCTCGAAAACTACGCATTTGCACAGGAAACGGATGGCAGATTTGTGCAAAACACCTCAAAATTGACCAGAAAAGTTTGCATTCATGCTAAACACAACCTAACCTAACTTAACCTAACCTAACCAATCACCTTATTACACACTTCACCACAAAAAGATTTCCAATTAACAATGGACTCACTACCTAGTTTTATAACTCTCGGCATAACGTTGTGAAAAATATTTTCGCAAATAAATATTTATGAACCGGAGGTTTTTATTCACTGAGAAGTTGCAATGTTCCAGCCATGTGCCCTTAAAGATAGAAGCAGTAAATCCACACTCACGCTTATTTTTTGGATTTTTTTTATGGCACCTAAACATCTTTGAGTCTTGTCTTAAAATACAGGCAGTATTACATTTAGGGCAAATCACGGATGTCGGAATTATGCCGTGATTGGGAAAAACATCTAAACTTTTATCTTCATCCAGGCCAACAAGGCAGATTAGGTCTTCAAAATCAAGTTCACAAGATTGACACGTCATGATCCTAGAACGAAAATCACCAAACTAACAAGTAACAGAAAGAATAGAATAGAATAGAATAACCTTTATTAATAATAAAATAAATACAGTAGTCTTTTTACAACTTACAATTTTTACAATGACATAAATAATTGTGAAGCTCGACTATTTTTTTTATTTTTTTTTTTTTATTTGGCCCTTAAGCCAAAGCGGAACTCACAGTGTCTGCGTATGTACAAAGCGGAACTCACAGTGTCTGCGTATGTACGCATCACCAAAATCCGAAACTACAAATATCAGCGTTAGGCATTAAAGATTTAGACTACAAAAAATTAATGTCTTTATCCATCTGCGGCATGGACAATGAAGATTGTATGATGCACCGATGCAAAAGATGCCCGCGAGAGGTCGGAATCAAAAATTATTTGGAAAGTTTGGACTTCATGGCGATGGAAGAGATAAAATATAAACAATGGGTGTCCGTCGATCACTATGTTAAAAGATATCACCGAAACTCCAGAGGAATACGTGGAATCGCTCACCAAAAAAATTGCACAACTGACAAGACACCACTTCACGAATAAATGTCAGTCGAGTTACTTCAAAAATCTAAAAGAAACTCTGCCCGAAAATGAAGGTGTTTTGGTGGGCGATTTCGCGGAAAACTTCTCATTCATCGTACAAGATTGTGCCCAGGGGTTTCATTGGGAGAACTCGCAATGTGTACAGTGCACCCATTCGTTTATTATTCCAAAAACAATGCAGGAAAACTAATTTGCAAAAGTTACTGCTTCGTTTCAAACCGTCGCAGGCATGATACAATTCTGGTTCATAGTTTTCTCAAAAAATTAATCCTGTGCATCCAACAACAAAATTCAAACCTAACTAAAATTCATTATTTCACAGATGGATGCGCGGCTCAGTATAAGAATAAAACAAATTTTCTAAATTTATGCCATCATTTCGAAGACTTCAAAATTCATGCTGAGTGGAATTTTTTCGCGACATCCCACGGGAAGAATGCCTGCGACGGTATTGGCGGAACGGTAAAAAGAGCAGTCGCCAGAGAAAGCTTACGACGGCCTCTCGACCATCAAATCTTAACAGCTGAGGACTTCTACAATTTCTGCTCTCAAGAATTCCTAACCGCTATTGACTTTTTTTACGTCTCTGAGGCAGAAGTTGTAGATGTAGAGCTTTCTTTGCAAAAACGTCTGAGTGAACCTATTACTTCTATCAAAGGTACTCAACAATTACATCGCTTCGTCCCAATTTCCAAGAATTCGTTGAAGGTTTATCCACGCTCTCAGAGTGCACAGTCAGTCGAAATAAGAGAGCTCATTAGAGTTTCTGTTTCGGATCAAGAACATAATACTGTCTCTCAACGCGAAATTGAAACAGGCTCTTTTGTGGGTTGTATGTATGAAAATAAACTATGGCTCGGATTAGTCCAGTCCTTTGACTGTGAATATGATGATTTTCTGATAAAATTTCTCCATCCTTCGGGCGTATGTCCCTCATACATTTTTCCTGCGCAAGATGATGTTTGTCACGTTCCAACAGAAAATATATTTGGGAGTATTGAAGCAAGTTTACGAGGAGGAACAAGAATACAATACATTTTTCCGCTTCAAGAATTAAATAACTTTTCAAAGAAGATAAAATAAATTCTATCGAATGTATACTATTTAAGATTGTCTATATAATATTTCTAAAATTTTTATCTAAGATTTGTGTATCTACTTAATAGTTATAAAAATCTTTTCAAATTCTTTTTTCTTATTATTATATTATTAGTGTCTAAAATTTGGATTCACTGGATGAGAATACTGTCTCTTAAGTATTTTATACTCTGATAAGCGCTTTATAAATTAAACATTATTATTGTCAATATATTCTGTCCCTAAATATAAGAGAGGTTATGTATGTACATTGTACATATATTTTAAAAGATTTTTTCTCCTTTGGTTTATCTACATGTATTTTTTATATGATTTGAAAATTGTCTTTTTTTGGACCAACAAGTCTGTAATAAATCTTCGTCGTCTGAAAAAAAATTTTATTACTTAATTTCAAACTCAGTTTTGAGCCTTATAATAAACTATAAGCTGACTTTTTATTACTTATTACAGTGTACATACATCAAATAAACATTTTTTTATTCTTGGTCTTTTCTTCGAAAAATGATATCTTCGCTGCCAAATCGCAAAAAAAAAGAAAATTGACATTTTTTCCAAAAAATCATAATTTTATTTTTGTTACCCTAAAACAATGATACATATTTAGAAACTACAGTTAATTTTACATATTTCATCATTTAAGACTTATTACGCTACCACAATTAGCAGCTGAGATATTTACGTTTGAAAATTGTTGGTTTTTTCATTTGACCAAAATTTGGCCAAGCCATAAAATTTGACCAACTTGACCAATTTTCAAAAAAATTCAGATTGTTGTAATTTGGACCAAAACCAACCCTCTCACCAAGTTTCATGAATTTTGGAGATGGTGGAGTGTACATTTGGCACTTTCATTTGTCTATTTGTCCTGGAATTACCCAACTATAAGAAGGATAGGGCCTGTTCATTCAGGTGTTTAAATAGTGACTGCCTATCAGTGATGTAGTCGAGACCACCAAGTCCGAGACTGAGACCGAGACCTGATCCTGTGAGACCAAGATCGAGACCGAGATCAAAGGTCCGAGATCGAGATCTACCTTCCGAGATCGAGACCCTTAAAATTCGAGACCGAGATCGAGATCGAGACCAAGCTCATGCCCTTTCACTTTGTTTTACACTACTATGGAAATTAGACTATGTTAAGTATATTAATAAACTAATAACTACTTTCTCAGATGTAGTGTGTTGAATGCAAAAAGTGTAGCCTATAAATTAACAAATGAATATATATATATATATATATATATATACACGTACTTTTTATTTATTTACTTCTTTTATATCTGTTACAGAAGGTTTAATGAATGTACCCACTACCCAGTTTGACTTGTGCATTTATTTAAAGCATGATAGGTGCTCATTACACTTAAGGAACATCAGCATGCTCAGAAGATCTGCTGAAGTTCGACTTCTGTGGGGCCTCATTATTATGCCTCCATGGCTAAATACACGCTCAATTGGAGGACTAGAGGCAGGCACTGTTAAAACAGTCATGGCAATATTGGCCAGTGATGGGAATTTATCCCTTTTCTGGTGCCAAAACTTTATTGGAGAGCAGTTGTCTAAAATATGAGATTCATCGATCTCTAAGAGGTACCGCCGCAACTGTTCCCTGCGGTTCAAAATCTTCCCAGTTTCAACGTTCTTCTGCTTGGACCGATAGCTTTGATATTTTGCCATTAGTCTCGGAACTTTGGTTTGACTCTGTTTTATTTCGTCATCGCTGCTGTATAATAATTCTCTATATATAATTCTCTATTTAGTGTTTCTATTTTCAATAAAATTAATCTGACGGGGGGGGGGGGCAAAAATTTTTGTAGCGCTAACCTAAAAAAAATCCAGACCCCACCCCCCACCCCCCCCGCAAGACAAACGTGGCAACTCAAAACAGGGTGACTGATTAGTGAATACCTAGAGTCCCTTACTTTTACAAACTTTCATAAACATCCTGAATTGTCTGTTCAACCAAGCCACCATCATGAGCATGCCAATAACAGTATTTTTCATTACGGTCTCGAGAGGTCTCGAAAGGTCTCGGGGAGAAAAACCGAGACCGCGTCTGTCGAGACCGAGATCGAGACCGAGATCTAAATAGCAGAGACCGAGATCGAGATCGAGATCTGCAAATTGGGTCTCGAGATCGGTCTCGAGACCGAGACCGATCTCGAGACCTACATCACTGCTGCCTATATTAGTTACATCGAGTCAACTCATTGTGTAGCTCCATCGTACTACGGCCCCACATCGAAAAAGATCGTCGCGCCCTACATCGAAACAGAAGCGAGGCCCAACGAAATAATAAGGTAAGGCAATTCCTTTCTTTACCATTGGGCAGCGCAAATACCGTAGGCAAATAAACAGAGGTCCTTTGAAGACCTACATATACATAACTCTTTAACGAAAAAATATAGGGCTTTTGTCGTTAACTCTCCACTGAAGTCTGCTGGAAATTTCCAACGGATGAGGGTATCAGGCAATCAACCCATAGCCCTATATAGTTTTTTCATATGGTGGCCCGTGTGGGGAACCGATCCCTTTACCTTACACTGACACAAACTTTACCTTTACACTAACCGTAAACAAAGCCTTGTTCATTTAACAGGCTTAACTTATTTTAGGTCCTATAAAAATAGGCCAAATTTCAACCTAAGCCTATTTAGTAGGCCCACTTCACATTAAGCCTATTTAATAGGTCCTACTCTTTAAATCAAAATAAAGCCTTGTTCATTTAACAGGCGTAACTCATTTTAGGTCCTATAAAAATAGGCCAATTTCAACCTAAGCATATTTAGTAGGCCAACATCATAAGCCTATTTAATATGCCCACTTTACTTGACCTTAAATAGTAGGCCTAACATACTCATACACTAAAGGCCTACTTCAAACACTACAATTTGCAATTTCAATATACAAGAAGCCTACCTCACAAAGTAGGCCCTACTCTTTACACTCAAGGCCTATCCTAACTAAAAACACTAAATTTATAATTCAACCTGTGGTGTAGGTTATAAAATTTATTTCAGCAATTTAACTTACTCATAAGACTCATTAACATCACAAAATTCGACTCAAAACTGTAACATCACAAAATTCGACTCAAAACTGTAACATCACAAAGACCTAAAGCAATTGCACGAATTCAAACCTACACCCACCTAACACACATTCTAAGTCCTTTTTGACATATAGGCGTAACACATTCTAAGTCCTATTTGACATATAGGCGTAGCACATTTTAAGTCCTATTCCAAGTCCTATTTGACATATAGGCACAACCTATTCTAAGTCCTATTTGACATATAGGCGCAACACATTCCAAGTCCTATTTCACATATAGGCGCAACCTATTCCAAGTCCTATTTCACATATAGGCGCAACCTATTTTAAGTCCTATTTCACATATAAGCGCAACCTATTTTAAGTCCTATTTCACATATAGGCGCAACCTATTTTAAGTCCTATTTCACATATAGGCACAACCTATTTTAAGTCCTATTTCACATATAGGCGTAACCCTACTCTAAGTCCTATTTGACATATAGGCGTAGCACATTTTAAGTCCTATTCCAAGTCCTATTTGACATATAGGCACAACCTATTCTAAGTCCTATTTGACATATAGGCGCAACACATTCTAAGTCCTATTTTACATATAGGCGCAACCTATTCCAAGTCCTATTTGACATATAGGTGCAACCTATTTTAAGTCCTATTTGACATATAGGCGCAACCTATTCTAAGTCCTATTTGACATATAGGCGCAACACATTTTAAGCCCTATTTGACATATAGGCGCAACCTATTCTAAGTATATTTCACATATAGGCATAAAACAGACAAGGCTTGATATAAGGGTCTCAAATGCAACATTTGAGGATCTTTACTCAGCCAAACTGGTTAACCTAACACAAAACTCAAAAATAAAACCCTACAACAAAATATACATTTGCACACATACATACAGTATATAAATATATACCTACAACTCCAAGCCTCCCAATTCTTCTTTTAAGGAAGAATCACACAACAGATTTCATCAACAGACCCATACATTCCTTGCAAACAGATTGGATTCCTTCTAAACCCCAAACCTTCCAGACCTACCTGTAGGACATACAACATTTACTCAATCATAACTTCGGGTACTGACTTCACTGGAGTGGTGAATCCAAGTTTTGAAGACCAACTGGATTTAGAGGAATGCAAAACACACACACACACACACACACACACACACACTGTACTCTTTCCATGTGTCAAACACAACAACCTGTCTGAACATAACCAAGGATTGGAGAGTAAAAGCTTTTATTGCTGCGCTCTGATTCTATGCATATAATTTTGTGCCAAAAATTATATGATTAGACAGCACATGCAAACTGTGAAAAATGCTCTGTATGAATTGGTCCCCAATTAACCCACCCCTAATATCTCCAGTCTAACTATAGAGTAGATTAAGTCTAACCTTGTAGGGGTCAGCCTAGAGATTCCGGAAATGGTCCAGAGCGGGCAGATAAATTGAGGTCCAATTTAGACGTAAAAAGCAGCCATTATAGGCCATTGACCGAGTGTTTAGCTCTTAACGCTATTAAAATTTTGCCGGTCCTCGTCCTCTCCAGTTTTATGGGGAGACATCTCGTGGCAAAATTAGGAAACATAGGTCAAATCAGCCAATTAAATCTGGTTTTTGTTTCATGTTATCTTATCCGACCAATCAGAGACATGCATTTTGAATCTCCAATAATGCATACTCATTCCAAAATCCTTATTCAGTTCGGTTTTTGCTATGGTTTATCTGGGGTGTGATTTGGATTACTTATAAAAAAGAAGACGGTGCTGAAGTTTTCTTTACCAGTCACGGTGTTTTATTTGTCCGCAGTGTGGTCATGAGTGTAATTATAGAGAAGTTGCTGACCAATATTATTGCAGAAGATTGACTAGGGACGAGCGCGGCAGAAAAAAAAGTGTTCCTTTTACTTTGATGTAAAAGGCCAACAAGTTCAAATTGGTGGGCCTGGCGAAATCGTCTATTTATTCCTGTTGGTCGCCGCTGATTTGTACAAACATCCCAACGCTGCTATTGAAGGTTAGAAATTGTGAAAAAACGCGGGTTAGGTTAGGTTAAGTTAGGTTAGGTTAAGTCTGAACCAAAACACATTTTTCTGGTGTTTTTTGGTGTGATTTGTTCAAATCTGAACTTCGTTTCTTTGGGAAATGAGCCGTTTTTGAGAAATTTTCAATTTTAAAATTTCTCAAAAACGGCTCATTTCCCAAAGAAACGAAGTTCAGATTTGAACAAATCACACCAAAAAACACCAGAAAAATGTGTTTTGATTCAGAAAGGAGAAAAAGCACTAAAACGAATAATTACCCAATGTAGGCCTAATTTGTCTGACCCAGCTTAATTTACTGCGTTTACTTCTAACTGGATTAAAAACACAATTAGTCACTTACTGCTAGTTATTAGAGAGTCCCTTTTCCCCTTTTGTTTAATTGTTGAGAGCGTACTTGCTGGTGGGGATCTTTTTTCCGTTGTTTGTTCTTCTCCCTTCTCTCGTTCCGTCTTGTCGCCCTGTTCCTCGTTTTCGTTCTCCCTTGTCTTCCTTTTCGCGGGGCTTTTTCCACCAGCGTCGTCTTGGTTTTTTCTTCGGTTGGTTGATCGGTAATGTATATCTATTACCGAGCATGCTCTTGTCACACAGTATATAAATACTAGTGTGGAGAATAACTCTGGTGAGCAACTAATTGGTTTCATCCACCCAGTTATTGACATAAAAGAATTTAATAATTGTTAGATTAATTACCTACCTACTCAGTGAACCATTTTCGTTACCTCCCAACAGGGCCGGACTTTCACCTGCTGAGGCCCTAAGCTATAGGAAATTTGAGGCCCTTCCTGCTGAGGCCCTAAGCTATATGAAATTTGAGGCCCTTCTCTAAAAAAATTCGGGTAAAAAAATTTAAAATAATTATTACTATAATTATTATTTTTTATATTAATGTTAATGATAAAGAAAAAATAATATATATATATATATATATATAATTTTTGATGAATTAGTGTTAAAGAATAAAAACTAATGATAAAATAAAAATATATTTAAAAAAATGAGGCCCCCGAGGGTGTGTGGCCCTAAGCTATAGCTTATTTAGCTTATAGGTAAGTCCAGCACTGCCTCCCAACTACCCACACATCAGTTTTCCATACAAACAAACTACTCTAAAGGGTTTATGGCCTACTTTGGCCATAGCCCAAACTACTCTACTCTAAAGGGTTTTATGGCTACTTTGGCCATAGCCCAAATTATTCAAGGGGTTGATGGCCTACCTTGGCCGTAGCCCAACCTATTCAACAAGGGGCTGATGGCCTACCTTGGCCATAGCCCAACCTATTCAACAAAGGGCTGATGGCCTACCTTGGCCATAGCCCAACCTATTCAACAAGGGGCTGATGGCCTACCTTGGCCATAGCCCAAATTATTCAACAAAGGGTTGATGGCCTACTTTGGCCATAGCCCAACCTATTCAAAAAAGGGTCTTGTGGCCTCCCTTGGCCATGGGCCAAACAACAACGGTCTTATAGCCTCGCTTGGCCATGGGCCAAACAACAACGGTCTTATGGCCTCCCATGGCCAAAAACCAAACAACACAAAAACAGTACAGGATTCAAAGCCCCAACCCCTCCAGATCTACCTGTGGAGGAGTAACATTTACTCTACTAAAACTACGGGTATTGACTAGTCTGAAGTGGTAGGAGGTTTGAATACAGTACAAACTCTTTTAACCAAACAACACAACATGGAAGTACAGTACATTTCAATTAACTCACCAACATAGAAGTCACTTTAAAACATAAATCGATAACAAAACAAAACATGACAAAACTCCAAAACAACATTAGTGAACCAGCATTTAAAAACTGGTGACTTATAAAATTTACGCAAATAATGAGCAAAGTTAAAATGCTTAATAACTTTACTTTAATTCCATAAATTTCCTATACCTAAAAGGAGTCAAACTGATTGACATAACTTTAATTAAACTTGAGAAGTTCGCCTCTTCAACTTTTATATTTAAATAGGTCTTGAGTAACCTTTCTCTTTTTAAATTCCTACTTCATTCGTTTTTAATCCATTTTACATGTTTTTACAGTTTGTCAAAAAATTTAATCTATAACATACAAATTTTTCTCCGGCCCCCCCCCCACCAGTATATGGAAAAACTATACACGCTTACAACATGGTATCGTATGTGGTACCTTTATTTCTTAATTAAATATAAATTATTAATTAATTGAATTAAATATCTACAAAATTGTCTCGGGATTGGCGACATAGCCTATTGGGAATGAAATAATTGCCATACGTACATAGAACCCATATGTAGGCATCGGGCCTGCATGACAACAAGAAAACAAAATTTATGATCTCGTGTTCAAACTTTTCCACTTCCAACCCATGAGAATTACAGAATTACATCGAGAAACGAGTCAATGACCTTTGCGAAATCAGCACATAATAAAATTACGGAGATTATATTATAGCGGCTCACTCGGAGCTGCTTATGTTACAGCAATGCTTTAAGCAAGGAAAATGTGCTTTGTCTTCCTATAAATTCTGAGTGAAATCCTCTTGATATAAAACTTAATAACTATAAGAAGGATAGGCCTGTTCCTTCAGGTGTTTAAATAGTGACTGCCTATATTAGTTACATCGAGTCAACTCATTGTGTAGCTCCATCGTATTACGGCCCTACAGCGAAAAAGATCGTCGCGCCCTACATCGAAACAGAAGCGAGGCCCAACGAAATAATAAGGTAAGGCAATTCCTTTCTTTACCATTAGGCAGCGCAAATACCGAAGGCAAATAAACAGAGGTCCTTTGAAGACCTACATATACATAACTCTCTAACGAAAAAATATAGGGCTTTTGTCGTTAACTCTCCACTGAAGTCTGCTGGAAATTTCTAACGGATGAGGGTATCAGGCAATCAACCCATAGCCCTATATAGTTTTTTCATAGGATGGAGGTAGGAGCCGCATGCTGCATATTGTAGCATGGGTGGCTACAAAGACTATTGAGTAAAATATGTTTACAGTTTAGTTTTAGAGCTTATATATAATTTGTTTTAACTAATTCCGTGTTTTGTATTTTTTCAGATTTTCATAATGTAGTATTTCTGTAGAAATTTAACCTCAGATCTAACTATGGCAAAATTCCTACTAACTAGACAGTCGGTGAAGCACCATTTTCTGTTCGGAATTCCAAGTGAATTGCCACATAATGTCTTACCCTCTAATATGCAGGTTGGGAGAATTTTCTTCTACTGAAGGAAGGCTCATCTGCAAAATTGACAAATAATTATATTCTCGAAACGATAGCAGAAGCATTGGTCGAAGTGTGGAAACGTTTATCAATACCCTCAATGAGTTAAAAATCCATAATTACCAAGCTGAAACGCTTTACCGACAAGGTTACGCAACTCAATCGATCCAAAAGCAGTGCGAAGATTATTGAATTGTTCAAAAAATCATTGGTAGAACTCTTTGACATTTGTGCCTGTAAATGCAACTTCATTTCGCGCTAAGATTTTGGCTGCCGAAAAAGCGGATGTAAAGAAAAACATATTATTTGTGTTTGTCCAAAAGAATCAAGACTACCCAAAGAAGAACTGGAATTCCTTGAGGATCAGAGGACTATGCGAAATATGGTGATTGGAGGTGTGGATGTCATCCTTTCAAGATCTATAGCAAAAAGAAATGCAAGAAAATTGAAGGAACAGCAAGAAAGTAAGCGAAGAAAAATAATCATGCATGAAGAATTCGAAAAGTTAATCAATGATGATGTGCTTTCAACTGATACTAATACTGAGCTCTCTAGTGCCGAAGAAAGTTCAACAACTGAGTCTGAATATGAATGCTCCAACATTCAAATGAGCCCCCCCCCCTTTACCCAGTCTCACCATGGAAGCTGACAGATTTGGTGTTTCAGATAGGGCTGCATCGGCCATTGCTTCAGCTACTTTGGTGGATTTGGGTATCATTACCGAAAAAGACAGTGACTTTTTTATTGATCGAAGTAAGGTGAGAAGAGAGAGACAGAAATTGAGAAAAATATTACAAGATGAAGCTGCACAAAATTATGGTGATGTTAAAGCTTTATATTTTGATGGGAAAAAAGACAAGACGTTGATAAAGACAAATAAACAGGAGCGGCTCGCAGGTAGGCACTGTGGAACTGCAGCACCCCCATGATCTTATGATATTTATATTTAAATATTTAAAATAGCCTCTCTGATTGTTTTTTTTCAATGAACTTTGAGTTTTTAAATCAGATTATATCCTTTTTTCCTTAAACTATTTAAATGCCGAACGAATGAATCACGAAAGTAGCTTCAGCCTTCCCGTGGAACTGCGTACTTAACAGTTCCAGATTTTGTTCGAAACGCTTGAAACCTCGGTGGTGGACGTACGAAGAGCGAGTCAGAATCGCGGGTTTAAGAGGATCCAAAGCACTGTTGATCAGAGCAGTGCTGATTTGTTTGTTTGACGTGGTAGTTGTGTTGCTGTATCGTTTGCTAATTCGAAATTTAATTTCCGAATTGCATTTATCAATGATTCGTTATCATTTATTTTTTGTCGTGAGATTGAAGTTAATTATATAATAATTGGATTATTTACAATATATAGCTTTCATTTCTTAGAATATTTTTTTCGCAAGTGACGTTTTGTTTTTTGAAATTTTAACTAGGCGCCTATTCTATTATCATGGCTGCGCTAGCCCCAGAAGTGAGTCGGGTGACAGTGAGTAAAATTCAGTCTCGTAATTTTTCACAGTTATCTCTTCAAGAAAAAATAGCTATTAAAACTGAAGGACGCCCTACACCAGAAATTCAAATATCTCAGCCCGGAATAAGTAACAATAAGAAATATATTCGTAGTTTTAATTCAGAATGGTACCAAAGAAAAAGTTGGCTTTGTGGTTGTAAAGTTAAAAATGCATTATTTTGTTTCCCGTGTCTACTACTCGGTGGTGACTTGACGTGGACAAAAAGTGGTTTTACAAATATAAACAAAATGAAAGAAAAACTGAAAAGCATGAGCGTTCAAAGAAGCATATTGATAATGTGATTTCCCTGTCACTTTTAGGAACGGTAAATATCAAAGAAAAACTTAGTGAGGCTTACAAACTCTCGATTATCGAACATAACAAAGTTACCAAAAATCGTGAAATATTGTCGACAATAATAGACTGCATTAAATTCTGTGGAAATTTTGAGATTTCTTTACGTGGACATGATGAAAAAGATGATTCGGCAAATCCAGGTGTATTCAGGGGATTAATTAATTTCGCATCAAAATTAGATCCCGATTTGATAAAACATTTAGAAAGCAACACAGTCTTCAAGGGCGTCTCCAAAACCATTCAGAATGATATTTTTGACTGTGTGCTGCAGGTATCCCGCAATCAAATAAAAAAGAAATTAAAGAAGCTTCGTTTGTGGCGGTCATGGCTGATGACACAACTGATGTTTCTGAACACACTCAAATTGTTATTGTTCTGAGATACGAGCTGAATGAGGAAGTCTTTGAGCGCTTCTGGGGTTTCTTTACTCCGGAAAATCAAACGGCAGAAGAACTATCTAAGTGCATTCTAGATCAGCTAGATATTCTTCTCGAAGGAAACAAGCAGAAACTAATTGCTCAGACATTTGATAGCGCAAATGTCATGAAAGGAAAAAAAGGGGGAGTTCGGGCTAAAATTAAAGAAGTTTACAATAATGCACACTTCATTCGCTGTTATGCCCACCAACTGAATCTGATTATGAAAAATGCAGCAAGTACTACCCGAAATTCAAGAATATTCTTTTCTAACCTCTTGGCTATACCAACATTTTTCTCCAGGTCACCATTTCGTGTCTCTATCTTAAGCAAACATATGGCCAGCCGCATTCCTCGTCTATCCCATACTAGATTGAATTTTCATATACGCACCGTAAACCGGGTCTATGAAAATTTCGAACCCTTAAAAAAATGCCTTGAAGAAATACAGTCGACAGCAAACGCAGATCAAACCATTTCAGAAGCAACAGGAATTTTGCACGTTTTGAATAACGAAAAGTTCATCTTTTGGTTGAAACTTTTTCATCAGATAATGCCTCACGTAGAAGTCATTTACAACCAAATGCAATCTCGAGCTATTGACTCATGTAAAGTACAAGAATATATAGCAAACTTCAACAATGCCATTTTAAAAATAAGAAATTCGGAGTACTGTGAAAATCCTTCAAAAACACTCATGATTGAAGCAAAGGAAGTGTGCGACTGCGTATGTGTTGACGTAGCTGAGAGGTATTCATTTACCAAACAATTAGTAGCTGCTAAGCTGTTTACCAAGGAAAACTTCGATAGCTATAATATGAAAATGCCTATGGAAGAGGTAACGGTGACCACTGAGGCATATCCCATGATTGAAAAAGAAAAGCTTCTTACTGAACTACAAGTTTTCTACAGTAGACCTGATATGCACAATTACGACAGGTTAATTGATCTGCTGAAATTTATCACTGAAAATAATCTAGTAGATGTTCTTGGAGAACTAGCTAAGCTCATAAAAATTCTTTTGACCATCCCCATGACTACATCCGAGGCCGAACGCTGCCATTCAACATTAAAAAGAATAAAGACGTTCTTAAGGAGCACTATGAATCAGGAAAGACTAAATGCTCTTCCAATGATTTCAATAGAGAAAAATTTGATCAACAGTACACAGAATTTCAATGAAAAAGTAATGACCTTTTCGCTCAGAATAAAAACAGAAGAATGGAATTTGTTTATAAATAAAATTTTTGACAAATTCGAAATTACCCGTTAAGCGTAAGCACCCTATAATTGATTTTATGATACTATTTTACTTATTTTTATGACTGAGTAGTGAGTAGTTATCTATTTATCTATTCGACTTTCTCTCTCTCTCATATATATATATATATATATATATATATATATATAATCGACACAATTGTTCGCAATTTCTGAGGCAGCACCCCCATAACTGAAAGTCACGAGCCACCACTGCAAATAAAGATGGTAAATGGTACCAGGATATAATTGTTGAAGAACATTATGTACTATTGAGTGAGCCTGGTGGAGAATACCTTAACCATTTGAGCCCTAAATCTGGAAAAGCAAGTGATGTATCTGAATCGTTGTTCGCTTACTTGAATGAAGTGACACTAGACCAGAATTTCCAGGTGATAGGGTGCGACAGTACGAACTACGAATGTCAACAAACGGTGGCATAATCCATTTCTATCAATGCTGTCAGATAGTGAACAAAAGCTGCGCAAAGTTGCAATCGTTCGAATAATACAGACAAGAAAGTGTAAGGAAGCCAATACAAGGAAAATTAGAGAATTTAGAGGACCAGAATTGAACTTCAAAGCATCACATTGGACAGACATCATCTTCTGGGATAGAATTGATATCACTGAACCACCTCTCACTTCTAAATTGTGTGATGAGTACGAAACAAAAGATGAGCGGGTTTTATATCGCATTCAAATGTAATTGATTTACGGCATCCAACCAAGTGAGACCAGATACAATTTTATTTCAATACAATGTATGCACAGTGGTGTTTTTTAAGTATAGTTTTGCATTATAAAGCGTTTTTCTTCAATTATTGTTTTTGATAGAACATTTAGTTTTTATGTTATGAGCATATTTTTATTTATGGACAACCGGCTGATGGCCATTTTGCTTTTATGTAAAAATGCGAGAGATGGTTTGAGTTACAAACATTAAATGCTGAATACATCATTTTTATGTTCTAATACACCAGAAAACAAGTGAGGCAAATAAATTTGAAATAAAAAGTTGTGTTTCACTCCGCCCTAGTGTACATGGTGCAAAAAACATTGCAGAACATTATACAAGAGGTTCACAGAAGATTAAGAGATAGTTGACTGGAGCACTGACTAAGTTGGCCGGTGAATCACTGTGTATAATGAACATACAATTGCCTACGCCAATGCTTCCAGATTTCAGATTTATAAAATATATCGGACACCAGTCCAGTAACCATGGCTTTTATTATCTTATTGACTGACTCACCAAACCTAGTGATAAATCTAAATCAAAATTGCGAATGACACTGGCACAGTTAGGCACCTTATTGACTACAAACACATACTGACACTAGAAGGAGCACCATTTACAAATCTTGGAGTCCTTAATAAACTCCTAAAAATATTATTATATGCAACATATAATTTCCTCAAATTATACATCCTGTAGTTCCAGTACAAATGAGCTGTATACACTGGAGTACAAAAAGTTTTGAACAAAATCAACTTGACATCTAATCCTAATGTACACATATGAAATTTTCTAATTAAAGTATTTCCCTGAGCATATAATTGTCTACATTGCCTTAGAATATCACAGTCATCTGAAAGACTATCCGTTAGTATGTGGCCAAGATACTTAGTCTGGGTTACTTCTGACAGCACCCTACCATTCAATTGAAATTCAGGACATTTTATATACTCGTAGGCCTTGGTCCTCATAATCATAACATGACTTTTATCAGGATTATATTTTATGTCGTTATCCTTCCCATACCTTTCACACACCTTCAAAAATGTGCTGAGCCCTTTTACAGATAGAAAAATAAGAACTACTGTAGATCATCTGCATAGTGCATACATCAGATGATTAACAATCATTGTACCACTATAGCAGCCTATTTTACAGGTGTTCAGCACAACAGATAGATTATCCACATAAACATTGAATAAGTAGGGGGATAGTATCCCTCCCTGCCTGACACCATTGGTCACAGAGAGAATAGCTCTGAAGTAACCCCACCCCATCTTACAATCATTGTCTGGTGATTATACCAGAATATTAATATACGGACCAAGTAACCAGGTACATTACGATTTACATGTTTCATGATAATTTGTCATGATTAACACGATCAAATGCTTCAGAGGCATCCAGGAAACACAAAAATACATTAGCATCCAGAGTTTGGTATTTACAGACCATTTCCTTCAAGGCATACACACACATATCAGGACTGTTTCTTTTTGAAACCAAATTGGTTATCACTTGTATACAGGTAACGTTCAAGTCTTTTAAAGAATATATATTCAAACACCTTAGACATAATACTGGCCAAGGCTATTGGCCTATAGTTATCTTTACTGTTGATTTTACCTTTTTTATCTTTTAGTACTGGCACCAAAACAACGGATAACATTGTATCTGGCAAAACACCATGTATGAGTAAACCTGTAAAGCACAAAGCTAACAGAGGCACTAATCTGTCATACTAAATTTCAGATGCTTAGCAGAAATACCATCAATACCACATGGTTTGTCACAATCTAAACATTTTATGACCTGTTTAGTCTCAAATACACTAACTCTTATATCTGGACTATAGGTAGCATCACAATTAACATTATTGTTCTTATGTACAGAGTTAAATAACTGACTGGTGTTCCTTCCATAATTTGACTATATTCTCAGTCCCAGTTACATTTTCAATATTAGCAGGGAGAGACATCGCACTATTATTCATTGTTTTCAATTTGTCCCAAAAGTTTCTTGGATTCTTATTGGCAAGCTTTCTAGCCAGAGCATCCCTGCTTAACTCATCTCATGATTTTTTATATACCTTAATGCATGCTTGAACCTGGCATTAGCCCTCTGTTTTTGTTGTAATACAGGGCGTTGCCTTGGCTTCCATTGTTCACACCACATTTTAAAAGCATCTCTGGATGCATTATGAAGTTCAGCCACATAATCGCTCCAGCCAGGTCTACATGTATAATTTTTTCTTCTAAAGGTATTTAAGTCTAGGCTAGCATTATTGAGAGAGAAGACAATTTGTTCATACATGTCTTTAAATGCCAAAATATGTGTTTGAATTCTACAGTTTACATCCTGACAAGCTAGAGCATCATTAGGGATAGATATATTACTTAGCAATACATCAGACTTATTACAATACTGTTGTTTGCCCTTATCATCAACTTTGGACCAGTCTAACTTCGATTTATGTGTATCATTTACCTGTGATAGCATTGGAATACAATTAATGTCAAACTCAATTAATAGGGGAATGTGGTCAGAACTAGCATAGGAGTACAAAACTGCCATATTCAGAACTGCCTGATTTGCATCAGGTGTACAAATACAATGATCCAACCATGAGGTGGTGTGCCAACAATCACTAACATAAGTAAAACTATCACCAGGAAGACTGGTTGCTAAACAAAGAATTATCATTAAGCACATTAGCATTAAAGTCACCAATAATAGCTACACATGTCGTATCCAACTCATTAATAATACTGCTGACCTGCTTCAAGTTAATGAGGTAATCTTCATTATCAACTGCCTGAAAAGGCATATAGATACACAGAATTACAAATTTTTTTATTGCCTACAGTGACCCAGGAGCGGCTCGCAGGTAGGCACTGTGGAACTGCAGCACCCCCATGATCTTATGATCTTTATATTTAAATATTTAAAATAGCCTCTCTGATTGTTTTTTTTCAATGAACTTTGAGTTTTTAAATCAGATTATATTCTTTTTTCCTTAAACTATTTCAATGCCGAACGAATGAATCACGAAAGTAGCTTCAGCCTTCCCGTGGAACTGCGTACTTAACAGTTCCAGATTTTGTTCGAAACGCTTGAAACCTCGGTGGTGGACGTACGAAGAGCGAGTCAGAATCGCGGGTTTAAGAGGATCCAACGCACTGTGGACAGAGCAGTGCCGATTTGTTTGTTTGACGTGGTAGTTGTGTTGCTGTATCGTTTGCTAATCCGAAATTTAATTTCCGAATTGCATTTATCAATGATTCGTTATCATTTATTTTTTGTCGTGAGATTGAAGTTAATTATATAATAATTGGATTATTTACAATATATAGCTTTCATTTCTTAGAATATTTTTTCGCTCAGAATAAAAACAGAAGAATGAAATTTGTTTATAAGTAAAATTGTTGGCAAATTCGAAATTACCCGTTAAGCGTAAGTACCTATAATTGATTTTATTATACTATTTTACTTATTTTTATGACTGAGTAGTGAGTAGTTATCTATTTATCTATTCGACTTTCTCTCTCTCTCTATATATATATATATATATATATATATATATATATAATCGACACAATTGTTCGCAATTTCTGAGGCAGCACCCCCATAACTGAAAGTACGAGCCGCCACTGGTCTACACAAATTTCTATTCCAGTTAGCCAATTCAAACCTAGTGTTAGAAAATCTAAAAGAGGAAGAGCCATTGTTGTCGCAAGGCGATATGATGACTAAGCTGATTGATGTAGCATTGCTTGTATGTATTAAGTTAAGGTGTAGGCCTATATATATATATATATATCCATCTTATAATTGTAAGGTTAGTGAAAAATTCACTTAATTTAGAGCTAGTATTTTTGGGCTCTTGTGGCATCATTGTTTCGGCACTCTTGTGGCATCATTTTTCGAGAGGGCACTGGCGCGTCCTTTCTAATCGTTTGTTGATTGCGGCACTTACAGGGCGTGATCTTATAGAGAGCTCTCTTGTAATTCAGTTTGGTTGTTTAGATACAAGATTGTTGCATCGTGCAACGGTGCAGGATGTGTGTTGTTGCAAGGTTTAGAAAGAAGACCATAAATAGAGCCCCTTAATTTTATGCAACTGAGGCCTAAGGTAGGCCCACATCGAGTCAGCAACCCTGAAGTAGGACGTAGTAGGACCTCCAAGTCCTTAATTTTTAGTCTAGCTTAACTTGGGCTGTAGGTGAGAACTGGCCCTTCAGAGCTTGGCCGTTCAGGGCTCAACTGGGATTCTGAACTCAATCAAATAAAAAATACCATGGTCTTTCGAAACCGGATTCTAGCCCAAGACTGAGTCAGTGACTATTTTTCGGCAAAGTTCTGACCGTGCAAATTGTAGTCCAAGTTAGGCCTGGATGGGCTGAGCATAATTGAGTGAAGGTCCCAGGGTAGAAAGTTTGGTCGCCCAATTGCGAAACTTGGCCGCTAGTCTGTCGTTGGTTTGGGCCTACATTTTTATTAGTTTGGTTAATTTTGGTTTTATTGTTCGTTGGCGAAGGTTGCAGACTTCAGTGCGCCAGTTACTTGGGTGGAAATTTTGATATTTCATACTGGTGGTTGATCAGTACCCCAACCAAACAATTCAGTTTATTTGAAAAAAGGCAAAATTTGAGTTTGATCAGTTTGGTTAAGTATTTTCGCCAATTCAGCTTATTTGGCATTGAGCCCAATTGTTTTTTGCATTGAAGATGATTGCAGCTGAATTGAACAAGTTTAGAAAAAGGAGAAGCGCCTACAAAGGTCTAATTATAAAGGTCATTGCCACTATAGATTCTGCCATAGAGCAAGAGGATTAAGCTTAGTGACTGCGCACCTTTCCATATTAGATATAAAAAGGTTGCTCTAAGCGAAGTAAATGTTAAAATTGAGGCTCTTATGGAAGAGGATGAAATAGAAAATAACATAATTTACTTTGAAGAGATTATTGATGACATAATTAAAGTATGGCACTGTAATAACGTGGGGTTAGTGAGCCCGCTAAGTTACTAGGTTTCTAAACAACAAACAAAGGCACTTACCGGTGCGTTGAATTAGATATTCTTTAGGGCCTACCATAGATTTCGTGCGTCCCACAAAGCAGTCTACCTAAACTCTCTAACTTTACTAATTTAGAAGCTATAGACATTACCCCTAACTATTATTATTTACTGACAACTTTCTACCCCATTTTTCACCTTAGAAACATTACCAAATTAAACTTATCACCAACGATTTAGTCAGATATGAATAATCATGCTCTAGTCCAGCCAAAAACCAACGAACAGCCGCGTTGCTCTGTTTATCCCTACGTGTTGCCATTCAGCTTTCTTTTAGTAATGTTTCCCTTTAGTGACTTTAGATATATATATATATATATATATATATATATATATATATACACACACACGTCACCTCAGGCACAGAGCAAAAGAGTTTTGCAGCTCAGTACAGTTAGAGACCAGGTCTAATAATGAAACACAACCCTCAACAAACGGTGTTTGTGAAGTTAAGGTTAACAGATCTGCAGTTCAATTACCGAGGCTTGTATTCAAAACATTTTCTGGGAGTATTCAGGAATGGCAAGGATGGGCAGACAGTTTTCAATCAGCAGTTCATTCTAGTCAAGTGTTAAGTGCAGTGGAGAAGTTTAATTATTTGCAGTCCCTCTTGGAAAGGGAGGCAGCAAAGACAATAGCAGGAGTAGCATTAACAGATGCTAATTATAATGTGGCTTGGGATATATTAAAGAAACGGTTTGGTAAACCAGAGATCTTAATTAAAAGCCACCTCCGTGAACTTTTAGCTATACTTCCTGTTAATAATCCCAATAATGTCAAGGAGTTACGGCAGTTACATGATGAATTTGAAGTTAGAACTAGGTCCATGGACAACTTGGGTGTAGGAATGGAAAGGTATGGTGTAATGTTGGTTACTATACTGGAGTCTAAATTGCCTAGTAGGTTGTGTCAATTTTGTCAACTTTTTTCAAATCAATTTTGGTAGTGAAAATATAGTCTTTTCATGTCAAAACTTGAAATTGGCCAACCAAAATGAAATAAAATAACCCTTACCTACATCAATTTTACCTTAAAGTTTCAGAAATTGACTCTTTTACTAAATAATAGGACATAAATTGATTAACTATTCATCTGTCACAGAATTATCCCACTGATCGCGCATATGGAGTGTTTTCAAGGTCATATAGTTGTTGTACAATGTACAAGTCACAACATGAATAGAACTGTCCCTCACTCTCAGTCCTCAGTTGCCTTTTAGATGTCATAGACGGTGGTTTGCTGTTATTGCTCTTGTACCTACTTCATAGTTATTCTACTGGATGAATACTAGTTTAACTGTAAGTATGGATTATTGATTATTACAATCATTTATTATTATCATATTCTTCTGTCTAATTATGTTGTAATCCCATGAAATATTTTTTTATTGAATTTTAGAACATCGAATGACAACTTTGAAACATCGTAATTGATATAAAATACTTAAATGTTTTTCTTTCTTTTCAGATATTCCTAAGATGCCAAAATTGAAGACAAGAGGTCAGTCGTCATGCCACTTGAGCCTGTTAGTCGTTACAGGCAAGGAGCTTCCCGTATCAGAACTACCAACAGTGCGAGACATGCTGAGACTAGGGTTACTCCTTCGTGAACAAAATACAAAGGATAGAAGGAACTACACAGAGAAAGAGCTCATAAGGGACATGATTCCCCCTCTTCTGCATCAGTGGAAAAAAGCTAATGTGTTATTCAAACCACCTATACTCAATCAGTATAGAACTATTGAGCTAAAATTAACAAAGCTGTGGCACAAAGCAGTTGAGACATCACTTGGTAAAGGAAAACTAGCAAAGAAAAATAAATTTCTGCACTCATTTAATACTCTTCTTGTCATTTTTAACTGCCAGTGTCCCATAGAGTTGTGTTCTGAAGCCAATTGTTCTCCCTCATGCAGAAGAGAACCTCACCCTCACATTGATTGTCGCTGTCCTCATGAGAAGACGATCCATGTTTTGGAGCTGGCTTTCATAAAGGCGCAGAGAACAAAGGCAGGAGGCCAATGAAGTATGCAGATTGGTTCGGCAGATTATTCAGAAACCAAAAAACAGATTGTTATTGCTAAGAAAAAAGAGAAAATCCGAGAGAGGGAAGAAAGGAAGAAAAAGAAGAGTGAAGAAGCCACCCAAAGAGATGAAGAGCTCTGTCAAGAGGTTTCTCACTTCTTTGAAAGCTCTTCAGATGAACAGAAAGAAGCAACATCAGATGATAGCTCCAAAATGCCATCTGAACCTTCGCCGAAGAGAATGAAATACAACACTAAAGATATCTCAAACATTGTCCTTGCCAGTATTCGCCACCATACGGGGCTACGAGAGACTGCAGAGATTGCCACTGCCGCTTGGATAGATGCAGGCCTCATCAGCCGAGAGGATACATCCTTAGTGATAGATCATAATAAGATAAGAAGAGCACAAGAAAAAATAATGAAGGAAATAGCTGATCAGCATGAAAAAGATTTGAAGGAGGAAGGTCTCTCTTGCCTTTTGTTTGATGGAAGAAGAGATGACAAAAGTTCTCCAAGAGGTAGAGGGAATGGACAGAAAGTTTCCCGGTCTCATCAAAGAAGAACACTACTCTGTGTGTTCCGAACCTGGTGGCCGCGATTTGTTTCACTTTGTTCCTGAAGCAGCAGTAGAAGGCAAAAAACATGCAGAGGCAATTGCTGATCAAATAATATGTTGGCTTCAAGAAAGAAGACTTGACAGTTCACTGCAGGCCGTTGGTGGAGATTCAACTGCGGTGAACACTGGATGGCAGGGCGGTGTTGTGACGCATTTAGAGAAAAAACTTGGAAGAAGGCTTGTTTGGATTGTATGTGATCTGCACACAGGGGAACTATCTCTTCGTCGTCTCATCCAGGAACTTGATGGTCCTACAAAGAGCAACAACAAGTGGTCAGGCCCCCTTGGCAACATGCTAGATGAAGCAACGGAATTAGAAATAAATACAAAATTTCCAAAGGTCGAAGTAGGCTCTCCCCTTCCAGTGTTGTCTGAAGAAGTTATCAAAGACCTCAGCACGGATCAATCTTACGCTTATCGTATTGTTCAAGCAATCAGATCAGGAGAGTTGCCTCAAAATCTGGCTCTCTTGGAGATTGGACCTGTAAGTCACAGTCGTTGGTTAACTACAGCGATTCGTTTCTGCAGGATTTGGGTTTCCAAACATGCACTGAAGGGCAAAATGCTACAGAATTTGATGTTGATTGTTGAATTTATTATTGGGTTTTATCTTCCTCACTGGTTCAATGTAAAACTTAATCCAATATGGATGGAGGGGCCCAACCACATCTTGTTTCAATTACAGCTACTGAGAACCCAAAGGAAAGTAGTGGCGGACATCGTGTTACCTGTGGTGAGAAGGTCCGCCTGGTATGCTAGGGCAGAGGCAGTTTTGCAAGCAATACTCTGCAGCCAATGTACCAAAGAGCGAACTGATGCTGTGGAAATCATTCTAAAGCTTAGAGGAACATCACTAGATGATGACCAGCTGGGAGACTGCTCTGTTCAGACAAGGAAGGTACCTCCGATAAACGTCAATGCCACGAAATTGTCAGAATTAGTTAACTTGAGTTCGGAAGTTTTGGAGCCACCACTGACAACATGTATAACAAACAAAGATTTAACACAACTTAAAGAGGCTCCAATGCAAGTGCCAAAGTGGCCTTCTCACACTCAGAGTGTGGAGAGATGTGTGAAAATGGTCATAGAAGCAGCTAGTCAAGTTTACAGTCACGAGAGTCGAGAAGGCTACATCAAAGCGCAAGTAGCAAGCCGAATGCTGATGTCAAGGAACCGCAGCAAAAAGGACATGACTGCATTGGTAACTTTCAAATAAAGACTCTGAATGATATCTTATTGCCACTTTAAATGTTGATAGGATGTTTGCGCACATTTGTTATTTTGTTACGAATTTACAGAAAAATGGAATTTTTAATTAAAATTGTGTAGGTAGGAGTTATTTTTTATTGTTTTTGAAGCAAGGATATTATTTTGTATGCCAAATGATTACATTAAATCATTT
This sequence comes from Bathynomus jamesi, assembly GCA_023014485.1. Classification (NCBI taxonomy): domain Eukaryota; kingdom Metazoa; phylum Arthropoda; class Malacostraca; order Isopoda; family Cirolanidae; genus Bathynomus; species Bathynomus jamesi. Next base: position 112,632 of record JAJOZX010004301.1, read on the forward strand.
ATTTGCTACCAAATCACATGATTTTCAATTTAGTCATTTCACCTCCAAAATTGACACACCCTATTGTCTAGCTCAATTTTGCTTGAATTAAGTAGGGGACACTCTACAGAACATGTGTACATCGCCTTTCAGCAGATGTTAAGTCTTTTAGGCACAGAATTAGCAAGACGAGAGGGAACTGAGTTTGCACAGTGGGATGTTAAACAAGGGGACAAAGACAGGCATAGCACCAAAGTTCCTACCAAAAGGAATAGCTCAGGTACAATGTCAGCTCTACATGCATCCTCTGAGAATAAATTAAAGGGAATCAAGGAATGCATATTTTGCGAAGGCAATCACAAGTCATATAAATGTGAGGTGGCTGAGGCTTTACCTGTTGAAGAGAGAAAGGACAGGGTAACTAAGTCCACAGCATGTTTTAAATGTTTTTTGAAAGGTCACAGAGCAAGGTTTTGTAAGTTTAAAATTTTGTGAAAAAAATGCCATGGCCGGCATCAGCCATTATTGTGTGAGAACACTCCTAGTAGGCCTACCCCAGAACTTGCAATGTTCCCTCTAATTTTGTGCTGCTTATGTGCGCATTTTGTTTCTTGTGTGCAACATTCCCAATAATGTTATAAAATTGTGCAAACTTTATAATTTGGCATCATTCATTGAATCATCAAAAAAATCAATAAAGAGGAGGTAGATGATTTTGAAAGATTAACAATTGTATCATTATTTTAAAACATAGCACCATATTATACTTTAAGGAGACAATAAAACTATGAGTAATGAAGTTTACATTCATTTATTCTATAAATAAATATATTTTCTATAAGAACATCCAAATTAAAAATATTTTAAGTAAAATTAAACAATATATTGAATTTTAATGGTTTATACTAGTTTCTTCTTACTATTGTTTTTCTCTACGGTCTTTCAGATTTGCCCATCTTGAATATACTCTTTCAAGGTTGATTGTTCCTCCATCATTTAGGTAACTTTTCACACGCATAAGCATATCTAAATGATTTTCTTGTAAACGGTTTCTCAGCTTATTTTTTATCGAGTTCATCAAACTGAAACCACGTTCACAGTCCACACTAGATGCTAAAAAAGTTCCTCCTATGTCCATCAATATTGCAAGATCTTTAAATTGTTCATTTTGGAGGACAAAAACCACCATACCAGCATAGTTTTCAATAAGTTTCACTTTCATTTTTTCACCTGCAATAAATTTAAAGTCATTGTACTGTTCTATAATGACATCCCTTTCATTTAGAAAATCGACATATTTGGAACACAAATATTGAATTTCTTCAACTCCAAAGCCAAAGTTGCATTTTGCAATTGCTGAACAATCAAATAAAGACCATTCTTTTACTTCGTTCGTAGGAAACCGGTCTTCCATGTGAACACACAGCGTTTTTATGAAATTCAACAAAGAACAAGTATCAACTTCAATATTTTCTTCATGAAATTTGTTAAGGAGTGTTTGTACATGTTTACTCCATGAAATTTTTTCACCAAGATATTGTTCTTTTATCTTATTCAATTTACCATGAACAAGATGATTTGCATCTAGTGGTGTTAGATTACGCTTCTGTAAAAGCTTAGACAAGGAAGCCAAATCACCCAAAACATCATTCAAAATTTCCAAAGCTATTCGGTACTCAGGGTTAGTTAATTTTGTGTGACAATAATTTGAAATTGGATCATTTGATACAGCCTGCTCAAAATACACTATTAAAGAATCATAATTTCTAATTATTGCTTCCAGTGCAAAATGTCTCGACAACCACCGTACTTCATTAAGAGGTTTGAAGGCAACCGACTTATTTTCAGAAGCAATAACAATCCCTTCGAATTTGCTCTTCTTTGTTGTAGATCTGGAAAATAATGTATATATGGTCCTAATTAAAGTTTCGATGTTCCTTATCAGCTTGAATTCTTTCCAAGTATCACAAATACCCAAATCTTCGCGATGGGCAACACAATGTTGTACAACTAAATGAGGAATTTTACGCTTCAGTTGCGCAGCCACGCCATTAAGCCGACCCAACATTACCGAGGCACCATCAGATGTAAACATAACCATTTTTTTAAAGTCAAGATTATGTTCTTCATAAAACTGCTCGATTGTAGAAACAACTGTAGAAGCATCACATGCTTGTAATTTTACTATTCCACCAAATGTCGTTTTATATTCGGTAGAATTTTGAGCTCTATATTTGAAATAAAGTACCAACATTTTGTTGACGGAAATATCCGTGCTTTCGTCAAGAGTTAACGTATGAAACGTTGCTGAAACTATTTCTGTCATTACATCATTTTGCACAATGGCGTTAATATTCTCCAAAAATTCAAATGCATAATTTTTACTTCTCCAATTATCTGGAATATTAACATACTTTGACATATGATCATTAATGTCCTGAACAGAGAACATGGAATTATTCATTTTAAAACCCTTAAGTGGGCGTGCCCCTATTCAAAACTTAAGTGGGCGCGCGGCGCACGGAATACACCGTAGTCCTTTAATGACTTTAAAGGTAAATAAAATCATTTTTGAGTAAAATAAATGTATTTTATTAAGATTTTTATGTATGCATTTCTTGTTATTTGGTGTCTATGTCAACATTTCTGTGACATATTTCACAGGTGTATGTTATTTCCATGTGAAGTTTGTGCAGGTTCCACATTTCAGAGTTGTGTTATTGTTTTTTGCACGCCCACATATATAACACCTTCCCCTTTTCATTTCTACTTTGCTTTCTCGTGCTCTTTTATTTGCTGGTTCCTCCTCTTCTTGACTTACGTGTTTTGAAAGTATTGCTCTAATATTTCCTGGAAGGCTTTTTATATTCTTTCTTTCCTTCAAATGACTCCTTAGTAAGCCCATTGCTAGCATTTTCAAGAAATTTCTTCTATATTTGTGTGCAGTCTCTCTATGTGTTGCATTGAATAACACTTGAGCATTGATTCCTGCTACATTTAGCAATGCAAAGAACAGTGCAAGGGGCCATCTTCGTGTTCTTCTCGACACTGAATAAGTTCCACACATCTGGTCTACTGTATCTACTCCCCCTTTTGTCATATTGTAATCCATGATCATTTCTGGTTTGCTTGTTAGCGAGTGTTATTTTATTTATTTGTCGGGTTCGAAATCCCAGCTGAGCCGTGAACGGCCAAATTCTAAAGGGCAAGTTCTACCTAAAGCCCAAGTTAAGCTAAATTAAACTTTACGGATTTGAGATCCTATTAGGTCCTACCTCAGGGTAACCTCAGGGTTGCTGACTCGATGCGGGCCTACCTTAGACCTTAAATTACATGAACTTAAAAGGTAAACAAAAGGGTACTATTTGTGGTCTTCTTTATGAACCTTGCAACAACAACGCAACCTGGACTATTGTACGATGCAACAATCATGTATCTAAACAACCAAACTGAATTGCAAGAGAGCTCTCTATCAAACCACACCTTTACGTACGACCTTCCACAAACGAGTAGAAAGGACGCGCAGCATCCCAAAATGATGCCAACAATGTGACCAAACAACGATGCCACAAGAGCTCAAAAATGCTAGTTCTAAATTAATTTAATTTTTCACTAACCTTACAATTATGAGATGGATATATATACACCTTAACTTAATATATATACAAGCAATGCTGCATCAATCAGCTTAGTCATCGTATCGCCTTGGGACAACAATGGTTCTTCCTCTTCTAGATTTTCTAACACTCCCCACCGAAGAGGCATTGTTGTCATTACCTTCTGCAAGGTTAGCCAAGCCTTCTTCATGAGGCTGTAACTCAAATGTTTCATCTTGACTATCTGTGTTTTTGCTGATTTCTAAAGCATAGAGTTTTTGTATAGGTCTCTTTAACTTTCCTCCTGAAGTCTTTACCAGTGCAGACCTAACTAAATTGTCTTTGCCAACAAACAACTCTTCAATTATGCCAAGCTTCCAGCATTGCCTTGGTCTTTCATCCCCAATCATTACCACTTCTCCCACCTTGATACAATTTGCATTGGAGCCCTTTACCTTGCCTGATGGGTAATAATTGAGTTCTGGCAAGTATTCCATCTGCCACCTCTTCCATAACTGATCTTGTAGCTCTTCAAGGTACCTGAACCGTCTGGTTAACTCTCCTTGAGTGCTCTGGATGGGCTGCAAGTCTTCTGGCACACTGGGGTTTGATGTTAATCGTTTACCACAAAGAAAATGATTTGGTGTCAATGGCTCTGCATCCTGCCTACTGTTGTAAACAAAAGTGATAGGCCTACTGTTCACCATTGCTTCTACTTCACATAAAACAGTAGAGAATTCTTCTTTGCTCAAATGAGCATTAGCTAAAAGTTTCTTTAATGGACACTTTACACTTCTCACTAGCCTTTCCCAAAATCCTCCCCACCATGGTGCTCTCTCAACAATAAACTCCCACTGTACCCCTTGGTGTGAAAAGTAGATTGGAATCCGTTCCTCTTTTAGCAAGGACCAAATTTCTTGGAGTTCCTTTGCAGCCTTTTTGAAGGTTTTTGCATTATCCGATATGATTTTATTTGGGAAACCCCTTCTGTTCACAAACCTTTTAAAGGCCAAAAGAAATACATCACTACTTAAGTTGCTTACCAACTCCAAATGGATTGCTCTGGTGGTAGCACAGGTGAAAAGACATATATAACCTTTGTTAGACTCCCCTCGCTCATACACATAGACTGGCCCTGCAAAGTCTACTCCCACTACATCAAATGGGGCAGTATAGACACACCGTTCTCTTGGAAGTGGAGCCACCTTTTCATAATAAGGCTTTGCACTCCAACGCTTGCAAACCACACATTTATGCAAGACCTTTTTCACTACTTGTCTAATTTTGAGAATCCAAAATTGTTGTCTAATCTCTATTATCACTTCTCTAACTCCAGCATGTAACAGCTTATGATGAGTATCCAGGATCAAAAGGTCCACAAAGTGCCCCCCAGAAGGTAGCAAAATTGGATGTCTTTTCTCCTCTGGAAGCCCAGAAAACTGTAGTCTACCTCCTACTCTCAATAAATCCTGATCCAAAAACACATCCAAACCCTTGAGCGCAGAATGTGTTGGTAGAACCTGTAATGGATGGCTGGTGAGCAATTCCCGCTCTTCACCAAATTTTCCCTTCTGCGCATATACCACCCAGTATTTCCTGGCTTGCCGAATCTCATTACTGTTCAGAATTCCTTCCCTTCTTGTTTCTCCCTTAATGTTGTTGGTAAATCTATATATCCATGCTGTCACTCTTAACAATCTTTTCAGACTGCTAATGTCCTCAAGCCTCAATATGGGGTCCTGCTGCATAACTTGACAACTGTTCACAGCGCATTTTCTCACCTCACTCACCCATGCTTCTTCAGCCTGGCATTCTCCTACAATAGGCTGATTAGAAGGCCAGTTTTCACTTCCAAGTTTTAGCCACTCTGGCCCATTCCACCACAAACTTGATTGTGAAAGATCTTTCACCGAAATTCCTCGTGTTGGTAAATCAGCGGGGTTTTGGATGCCTGGACAATGCTTCCATTGCTTGGGATCTGTGTGCGCTTGAATTTCCTCCACCCTATTGGCAACAAATGGTTTCCATTTCCTTGCCTGACTTCTTAACCAGTGCCAAACTATAGTGGAGTCTGTCCAATAATAGCTTGGAATTTCATAGAGGGCCAAAGACTTTCGCACTGTAATTGCAAGCCGACTAGCAATAACGGCACCCATCAATTCCAACCTTGGAACAGAAAGCCTTTTCAAAGGTGCTACTCTACTCTTTGCAGCAACCAACCTGCAACTTACTTCTTCTTGCAATGCGCCTCTTATATAAATACAAGTTGCATAGGCTTCCTCACTTGCATCACAAAAGATGTGCAGCTCCAAATTGTCTGGACTATTGTTCAACTCTCCAAAGTACCATCTTGGGATTTCAATGTCTCCAAGATGTGCCAATTCTTTGAACCAATATTTCCACCTTACCACCATATGATCAGGTAACTCTTGGTCCCAACCAAGTCCAATTTCCCAGAGGCTCTGAAACCAAATTTTTGACTTTATCACAAATGGAGCCAGGAATCCAAGAGGATCAAAGACCTTCGAAGCCAAACTAAGAGCTGTACGTTTTGTCCACCTTGTCTCATTCTCGGCCAGCTCTACTAAAGATTTCCCATTGAAGGTAAACAAATCATCATCTTGCTGCCAAACGATGCCTAGCACCTTTGCGTCTATTGCCCACAACTCCTTAATACCAGAATCCTCAATACTTTCTGCTGCATCAGGTACTACAGAGGAATGACTCATAAACTCTTGTAATTGCGAATGATTGGTCTGCCATTTTCTGAGCTCCATGCCAGCCTCCCTCATTAAGGCTCTAGCCTCCATGAATATCTGTTTAGCCATTTCTGTATTATCCACGGAACATAGCAAATCATCAACATAAAAATTTTTCCTTATGTGTTCAATAGTGTTAGGATAGACTTCAGAATATTTCTTAAAATGGTACTGCATAGTAGCTGCCAACAGAAATGGACTAGAGCTGAGGCCAAACAACACTGACTTCATTCTATATGCTTGAACCTTAGGTTCATTTTCCAACAAGTCTTTCGTATCCACCCACAGATACCTTACTGCATCTCTGTCCTCTGGTTTTAACTTTATCCGCAAAAAAGCTTGCTTCACATCTGCAGTCAATGCTACTCTACCAAACCTGAATCTCAGTAACAAGGAAAATAAATCTGCATTTAAATTTGGCCCAGCATCCAAACAGTCATTCAAGGACACACCACCTTTGTCCTTGGCTGAGCCATCAAAAACTACCCTCAGTTTGGTGGTAGTTTTGTCTCGCCGTACCACTGCATGGTGTGGCAGATAATGTGCCTCCTGGCTCACCAGCTCACCTTGCACCCTTTCAGCATAGCCCTCCCTTACATAACTTAGGATGGCCTCATCGTATTCAATTAACAACTCCTCATTTTTTCTTAGCCTGTACAATGAAGTCTCCAACCTCCGATTAGCTAGCTGAAGGTTTGAACCGGGTTTGCAAGAATCCTTCCATGGTAGGCCAACTTCATAGCAACCATCTCTAAACCCAATCCCTTTTTCAAAGTGCTCTAAAACATCATTGTTCACTGTACTTGCCTGGTTGTCCTTTATACCAATAGATTCAAGTTCCCAAAATGCTTTCAAATGCCTTTCCAGACCATGGCTGTTCTCCTCAATCTTAACAAAGAGAGCCTTAACTTCCATTTCATTGCAATAACTACCATGTAGCATCCAGCCTAGCTTACTTTCAAAGCTACTGGGCCTTGAGATGTACGGACAATATTACCAGTGATGAAGTCCCAATAATAGTCAGCTCCAATCAAAAGACTAATATCTTCTGTTCCCTCAAACTTATTATTGCCCAAATTAATTCCTTTAACTTGCAATTCTTGGACACATGCCATATCTAAACAAGTAGTGACTGGAGCACAAAGTTCCTCAATCTCTACAGCTTGGACCTTGATAGTGGGACTTTGCGGTAACAACCCTTTAACCAGAACTTCTACCTTCTTAAATTTGGTTCGGTTTTGAACGGAACCCCCAAACCCAGAAATTCTTAAATTTTCCCTCTTAAGTTCTTTAAACTTCAATTTTCTGGAAATTCTGGTCTTAATAAAACTACACTGGCTACCACTATCAAACAACACTCTTACAGTAGCTTCTCCCTCATTCCCAATTAATAAGGCTGCAGTTGTTTGCAATAATCCCCCTTTACTTTTACTCCCTTGCATAGCAGTGGCATGTGCCACTGATGTCTCTACTTCTGGGGTAGGCCTACTTTTTTTTTTTTTTTTTTTTTTTTTTTTTTTTGTTTTTTTTTTTTTTTTTTTTTTTTTTTTTTTTTTTTTTTTTTTTTTTTTTTTTTGTTTTTTTCACACAATAATGGCTGATGCCTACCATGACATTTTTTGCACAAAATTTTAAACTTACAAAACCTTGCTCTATGACCTTTCAAAAAACATTTAAAACATGCTGTGGACTTAGTTACCCTGTCCTTTCTCTCCTCAAAGGGTAAGGCCTCAGCCACCTCACATTTATATGACTTGTGGTTGCCTTCGCAAAATATACATTCCTTGATTCCCTTTAATTTATTCTCAGAGGAGGCATGTAGAGCTGACACTGTACCTGGGCTATTCCTTTTTGTGGAAACTTTGGTGCTGTGCCTGCCTTTGTCCTCTTGTTTACCATCCCACTGTGCAAACTCAACTCCCTCTCGTCTTGCTAATTCTGTGCCTAAAAGACTTAACATCTGCTGAAGGGGGATGTACACATGTTCTGCAGAGTGTCCCCTACTTAATTCAAGCAAAATTGAGCTAGGCAATTTAGACTCCAGTGTAGGAACCAACATTATACCATACTTTTCCATTCCTACACCCAAGTTGTCCAGAGACCTAGTTCTAATTTCAAATTCATCATATAACTGCCGTAACTCCTTGACACTATTAGGATTATTAACAGGATATAGTTAAAAGTGCACGGAGGTGGCTTTTAATTAAGATCTCTGGCTTACCAAACCGTTTCTTTAATATATCCCAAGCCACATTATAATTAGCCTCTGTTAATGCTAATCCTGCTATAGTCTTTGCTGCCTCCCCTTCCAAGAGGGACCGCAAATAATTAAACTTCTCCACGGCACTTAACACTTGACTAGAATGAACTGCTGATTGAAAACTGTCTGCCCATCCTTGCCATTCCTGAATACTCCCAGAAAATGTTTTGAGTACAAGCCTCGGTAATTGAACTACAGATCTGTTAACCTTAACTTCACAAGCATCATTTGTTGAGTGTTGTGTTTCATTATTAGACCTGGTCTCTAACTGTACTGAGCTGCTAAACTCTTTTGCTCGGAGGCCTACGTTAGTCATATCATCAATAATCTCTTCAAAGTAAATTATGTTATTTTCTATTTCATCCTCTTCTATAAGAGCCTCAATTTTAACATTTACCTCACTTAGAGCAACCTTTTTAGTTTCTAATATGGCAAGCTTCGCAGTCACTAAGCGTAAATCCTCTTGCTCTATGGCAGAATCTATAGTGGCAATGACCTTTGTAATTAGACCTTTGTAGGCACTTCTCCTTTTTATAAATTTGTTCAATTCAGATGCACTCATCTTCAATGTAAACAACCCTTGGGCTCAATACCAAATGAGCTGAATTGGCAGAAATACTTAACCAAACTGATCAAACGCAAATTTTACTTTCAAATAAACTGAATTGCTGAGTGGGGTACTAACCAAACACCAGTATGGAATACCAAATTTTCCACCCCAGGACCTTAATTCAATAATGACCCAAATTAACCAAACCGGAAAAAAGTAGGCCAAAAAACGACAGACGACTGGCCAAGTTTCGCAATTGGGCGACCAAACTTTTTACCCTGGGACCTTAACTCAATAATAACCCAAAATTAACCAAACCGGAAAAAAAGTAGGCCAAAAAACGACAGACGACTGGCCAAGTTTCGCAATTGGGCGACCAAACTTTTTACCCTGGGACCTTAACTCAATAATACTCAACCCGTCTAGGCCTAACTTGGGATACAATTTGCACAATCAGAACTTTGCCGAAAAATAGTCACTGACTCAGTCTTGGGGTAGAAATCCGGTTCTGAAGGACCATGTTATTTTATTTATTTGTCGGGTTCGAAATCCCAGCTGAGCCGTGAACGGCCAAATTCTAAAGGGCAAGTTCTACCTAAAGCCCAAGTTAAGCTAAATTAAACTTTACGGATTTGAGATCCTATTAGGTCCTACCTCAGGGTAACCTCAGGGTTGCTGACTCGATGCGGGCCTACCTTAGACCTTAAATTACATGAACTTAAAAGGTAAACAAAAGGGTACTATTTGTGGTCTTCTTTATGAACCTTGCAACAACAACGCAACCTGGACTATTGTACGATGCAACAATCATGTATCTAAACAACCAAACTGAATTGCAAGAGAGCTCTCTATCAAACCACACCTTTACGTACGACCTTCCACAAACGAGTAGAAAGGACGCGCAGCATCCCAAAATGATGCCAACAATGTGACCAAACAACGATGCCACAAGAGCTCAAAAATGCTAGTTCTAAATTAATTTAATTTTTCACTAACCTTACAATTATGAGATGGATATATATACACCTTAACTTAATATATATACAAGCAATGCTGCATCAATCAGCTTAGTCATCGTATCACCTTGGGACAACAATGGTTCTTCCTCTTCTAGATTTTCTAACAGCGAGTTGATGGCTGCATCATGATGCATTGTTGAAAACAATATTACAGACTTATTTTGCTTAGGTACATAAGACACCATTGTTACATCTTTCTGGAATCCAAATAGGGAAGACTTTACTTTTCTCCCCTTGCTCGGTTGAAACTCTTTTGGCAGTTCTCTCTTATTTTTCCTTACTGTACCAAGGAATGTTATTTTGGAATTCAATAGGGACAGGACAAGAGGATAACTAGTATACCAATTGTCACAGGTCAAATTCAGATTAGAGCCTTTTAGATAATCGATTAGCCGGTTTACAATCGCTGATGGCGTGTTGACAACGGAAAATGGGCCATCTGGCTGTTTCCCACAATATACCTCCAAATTGCATGTATAGTACGTTTTTGAGTCTGCTAGTGCGAAAATTTTTATACCATATTTTGCAGGTTTCTTTGGCATATATTGTATAAAACTGCATCGTCCTCTAAATGATTCCAATTTCTCGTCTATGGTAACTAACTCACTTGGTGAATAACAGTCTTTGCAATTTGCCACAAATTTGTCAAGTATTGTCCTTATGGCTGCTAATTTGTCAGTTTCCTGTCTTATAAGCCTTGTCCTTTTGTCATCAAACCGTACACAAGCGAGCAAAAACAGAAACCTTTTGTAACTCATTGTAGCACGAAAAATTTCTATGCCTGTACCATCATCAGTCCAAAGTTCAAGAAAATTTGTGTGATTTGCTTTCTTTAGACCAGCAAGATAAAGAAGTCCAATAAATGCCAGTATTTCACCTTTTGTAGTGTTTTTTATATCTCTGTCTCTGGAATAGTCGTGAGTTGAACGTTTATTTTCAATGGTCAAATTCGTGCAAATTACAATAGTATCTATCATTCCTTCATCAAAGAAGTTAGAAAAAGCTGACAACTCATCTGTCACATTTTGAGCACTTACTTTTGATCTTGGCTTAATTTTGGTCACGATATTGGTAGAGGGAGTTCTACTAAACTTACTTCTAAAAGCAGTTTTCTTCCAAATTGTTGTTCCATCTTTTCCAACAAAGCAATTGACTTCATCTTCTACTTCACTCGAGCTAGAATTATCATCTGAAGAGGCCACCTGCTCTGAGTTAGAGTCATGTTCTTCTTCAACTAGAATCTCCTCTTCAGAATCTTCATCACTTCCATCAATGTCCTGTTCTGATAACATAACTCTGCCAATGTGGCAGCAATATGATCAATTGATCATCACACACCATTTGTTCAGCCCTATAAAAAATGAAATTTACAGGTAAAAAAATAATTTTTGAAAAGCAATTATCAAATATAGTATTTCTCTTCATTCAAAACAAAGACAATAATCAAAACTCACAAATAAAACTAATAACATGAATATAAACAGGTGTAGAAAAGAAAAAAAAATCCCTTAAAGATTACTTACATAACTGTGCGCGCGGCGCACAAAGTGCTATGTCTCCGAAAAAATTTGAAATCGGACCTCCTAACGGACACAGAAAACGCAGCAGAGAACGGCAACCACTCTACGCGACAGTTTGTGAGTGACTAGGAGGGTACCTGTAACGGCAAATATATTTCAGCGAAATTCACCAAATATTTCAAATTTTTGGCGGTTTGGCGCACTGCATGCGCCAGCGCGACCAGTTAAGGGTTAACAGCTAAAATAACATTATCAATTAAAACTTTAACTTCTTCTTGATTTGAATGTTTTCGCTCGCAAAACATTAATTTTCTTTGTCTTTCTTCAGCACTTTCATGCAACATTCTGAGCAGACCTTTTGCTGGTAATGAAGGATTTTTATTTCTAAGTTTCGTCACACCGTCTAAATGAGATTTGCTTGATAAATGACGCCTTAAAAAGTCGAGTTTCCATACATCACCCCACATCTTTCCACATGCAAATTCCCCTACTACTTTTGCATCTCGACAATAATTACAAATCACTCCAGTATCGGAATTGAAAGTGAATATGTCTCGCAACTGCACGCGCAAATCACTATCAGATTTTGGTGTTGCTGTTTCTATATATACTTCCATCCATTCTGTCTTAAGGAAATTTGCAGCTCTTTTCCGTTTAGCTCCTTTATGCATTGGTGTAATGGGTTAATTATAAGATGTAATAACTTCTAAATTAAAGAGTACGAATGTTTCATTACATGCGCACACCAGTATTATTTGAGCAAACTTATAACACTGCAATTACCGTAAACGTAAAGGTAACTTGTTATTTTACTGATAAAGACATGCTGAATTAACTATAGTGTCGGTTCATTAATTTTAAAATCTGAAACAAAAACAAACAATTATCATAAAATTGTACCTATATTTATGCTAAATAACGTAAAATGATTGCATAGCAAAACATATTATTATTATATTGAACATAATATTAACCTATTCGGGCCATTGGGTAGATTTGGACTCATACATTTATATATATATATATATACATAATGTACATATACACATATATATAATTTATATGTATTCTTACTTTATATTTTAGAATAAGATATAGTTCACAGAAAACGCGTTTGATTGAATTTACCTTCCATAATTAGAGAAAATACTATATTCTAACGCCCGCGGTACCTAATTTATTTAAATCGAAATGAAACTTATTGAGAAAATCGTATGTAAACATAGCTGAAATTTCAGGTTTTTAGCGGGTTCTGTCACACAATCATTATGAAGAGTTGTGGTTCAAAAGGTTAAACATAAAATGTTTAATAATTAAATTAGTAAAATTTATTATAAAATGACCACCATAAAACATTTTTTTACGCCTGGCAGTGACATACTCATGCAACATGTCGTACGGTACGACGTGTGGTATATTTTTCATCATAATAAACTAATAATTCAGCGAGGGGCTGTCTCCTTGTAATTTACCCTAATAATAGTATTATTAAGAATTTATGAATGTTTAAATAATAATAATTATAATAATTATTAATAATATCCGATAAATTAAGAGTAGAAGCCGATACCTCCATTCGTAAATAAAGATTAGAGTATATAGGCAGCCTAGGCCTTTTTCGTCTGCACGGATGAATACATTAGAGATGGATAAACCGAAGAAAATTATGGGAATAGGCCTTATATTGATTTAACCTAACCTAGGTTAAGTTAGGTTACAATTCCTTTGGGTCAAAAGAACCAATTTTAAAGAAAGTAACATTGCAACTGGAACACGTAATCCCGCACACGACAGCAATACGCGCAATAAAGTTGGTCGGTTTATACCGAATATAAATATCTTTTAGGCACTTTCCTTAATATTATTAGTTTACTCCCGACATACCGTAACGGTACTCCGTAATGAACTAGTAAATATTACGAAAGCTATTGTCGTATATTTTGGAAAATGAATTTGACTATATATCAACAAACTATTGGTAACAAATATTTCACTATGCACCAGCTACGCAGAACGTTGAAACTCCAGACAATAACTGAGTCAGCTCAGCAACCGTGACTCATTCAAATGATTCAGTATTTATGTCGTAAGATATAGATATACGGAGTTGCCAATTAGTAAATGAAGATAACATAAACAGTTGTGTTTCTTGTGTTGAAAAAGTTAAGATAACAGAAAACTTAAGCATTTGAAAATAATTTTTGTTTATGTCCAATTAACTTTAAATTTTTGTGCGCATAAAATTTGGCTGTGTGCCCCAAACCCGTTTCAAATTTTCGTCGTGTTCTTCCTTGTTGGCTCCACATATGGTCAAATTGTCAAGATAGGCGTACGTGCCCTTTAGATTATGCGCCGATATAAAGTCATTCATCGCGCGTTGGAACGCAGCGACTCCGTTAGTGACGCCCATCGGGATACGTTTGAATTGGTAGAGTTTACCTGCTACTTGAAAGGCAGTATATGATCTATCTGATGGGTCGATCGCTACCTAATAATAGGCGTTAGATAAGTCGATGACGCTGAAGACCCTGTGTTTACCGACTTCATTAACCAGTTCATCAATACGTGGCAGTGGTTTTGAGTAGATGATAGTGTAGAAGCCGCCATCGAAACGGTGGCTGATTTGTCACCCACATACAGGTTGAGCAGTGAAACTATTCTTTGATGTATGAAATTGTCCGAGCTGCCAGTATCAATTAGTGCTCTGACAGGATGTCCGTTGATTTCAGCGAGCGTGACCGACGAAGAATTTGTGGTCGCTGCAGAGTAACTGGCAGCTAGTGTTACTGATGAAGACTACATAATAGAAGGCGTCGCGCGGGGGGAAGCTTTCCAGCGGCAGACCTTAACCCAGTGACCGAGTTTCCCGCATTTACGGCATGTAGCTTCTCTGGCGGGACAGGATGAACGGGGATGACGTTTCGATCCGCAGAAGAAACACAGCCGGTTTGCGCGTTCACCATTATATCGAATTGCGGCGGCCGCCTCTCCTGGTTCGTGGTCGTAAAGCGGTTCGTGGTTGCTGTCGTCGGTGTCGATGCTATTATGAGTGGACGCGAGAGATATGGGATTGTATAATTTGGCGTTTAGTTTTGCCTGTTCTAGCGTTCTAGCTTGCTGGACTGCGTCATTTAGAGTCAATGTCTTGTTTTCCAGCATCCTAGTACGGATGTCGTTAGAGCGTATTCCCCTGATGAACGAATCACGAATGAAGGATGACCGATTCTTTTCTGTAGTCAATACCGTAAAGTTGAAGTCGTTTGCCAGGTTGTTCAGTGATTGGAGGAACTCGTCTATACTCTCTTCGGGGTTTTGATGACGCGTGGATAATAGGTGTCTGGTTAGCCGTCTGGTTAGGTGTCTCGTTAGGCGTTTTGATGTATGCGGATTTCAACAACTGAATGGCGGATTCGTAAGATGTGCAGTCTTGGATTACGTCGTCTACATTAGGACCAATGTGCAAGAACAAAACTTCGAGTTTGTCTGGAGTAAAAGTAGATATCGTTGACAGGAAATATTCAAATCCTCTAAACCCCAGTTTCCTGTGTTTAGTACTCTGCGGTGCGTTAGGGGCGACATCGAATTTATCTGGACAAATTATCTTCTCCATAGTGGTAGTATTGACTTAGATAACACTGGGTAACAAAATTTGAAAAAAATGTCTGTTTATTGTGATTTTTCTGTCGTTTCTTAATGATTTCGGGGCGCTGATTCCAAAAATGATATTGGTTTTGCTCTATCATTAACCGTTTCAAAAATATAGGTTATCACACTTTTCATATGGCAAAGTATATAAAGAAGGCTAACATAAATATTTTCTGAAAATAAAAACACTATTGGAAATTAATGTTTAGTGAGCCCAAATTGTTTGACAAACCCAAAATGGTGCAAAGGATATAATATATATCATGAGGAGAACCGGTAAGAGAATAACAAGCCTCGTTATGCAGTGTGCGTTCCTTAAAAATGCACTGAAGAACGCGACTTCCGCGTATGAACATTCTTATCCTTTCTGATCAGCGACCATACGTAGTCTCCCATTATGGAAGCATCCCAATGGCCCTGGTACCTTTCCATCGTTTGAATATCTTGATGGAATCTTTCGCCATGTTCTTCACTCACATCGCCCAGGTTATCACGAAAAAAGTCTAGATGTGAATGCAGATAGTGTAATTTTAAAGACATACGGCACCCCATTTTGCCATAGCACTTAATCAAGTTTGACACTAACTCCTTATAGTTTGGTGCTTTATGGTTGCCTAAAAACCCACGAACCACATCACGGAAAGCACACCAAGCCTCTTTTTCGATCAGAGTCATCATGGCTTCAAGGTTCTTTGAATTCAACAGCGCCTTGACTTGTGGTCCTACAAAGATGCCAGCCTTGACTTTGGCCTCAGAGAGTTTAGGGAACATGATCCGAATCTGTTGGAAAACTTCCCCTCCAAAATCTAACGCAGTTACAAACTGCTTAATTAGACCCAACTTAATATGGAGAGGTGGTAGCAGAACTATGTCAGGCTTCACAAGAGGTTCCCTGAGTACATTGTACTTTCCTGGTTGCAGTCCTTCACGTGGAGGCCACTGAACTGTTTTATAGTGCTCAGTTGAAGCCCTGCTATCCCACAGGCAAAGAAAACATGAATATTTAGTAAACCCTCCTTGCAAACCTAACAGGAAACCAATCATTTTGAAATCACCACACACGTCCCAGTTATATTGTTCATACCTGATTTGAGTGAGCAGTTGTTTGATATTTTCATAGTCCTCTTTCATTTGAACAGAATGTGCAACTGGTATAGATGGATATTTGTTCCCATTGTAGAGTAGAACAGCTTTTAAACTCCGAGTTGAGCTGTCAATAAACAGGCGCCACTCTGAGGGTATATGTGTTAACCCAATAGCTATGAATAGACCATTAACCTCGCTGCAATAACAGAGAGCCATTGACATCGTAGAACCTTGCAAACCCTTCATGCCGCTTTCGGTATACAGTGCTCTTGCAGTCTTCTCCAAGCAAATTCCACTCTTTGAGTCTGGAGGTCAGAAGCTCAGACCCTGATTTCGTCAGACCCAAATCTCTAATTAAGTCGTCCAATTCCCTCTGATTTGGAAAGTGAGGGTTTGTACCGAAAGTTACTGTATATTCTTCATCATGACTGTCCTCACCAGCCGACATCTCAGATGAGCTAGCTGCATCCTCATTTTCAACCTGCAAAGCAAAGAAACAAAATATAGGCATAGCTATATATGTAGAAGAGCATCAGCACTAAGAAAAATCGACACATAATGACCCACAGTCTGTAAATACAGAAGGTAAAGTAATGGATAGATACCTATTCTGGTGGACGTGGTATTGGAAGACCTTCCCCATGTGGTACAGGAGCTATGGACGACGCTATGCTTGGATACTGAAGAGTCTGCCTTCCTTTAACTTTCCTGTACTTAGAAACATCTACCATGCAGTAGTAGCAATCGTCGTGGTGGCTCTTTGGTTCTCTCCATATTCTGGGTACCGCAAAGGGCATTGCCTTGCGTACTCCCCGCAGCCACCCTTCATGTGTGGAGCGGCAGCTTCCACAGATCACATGGGGTGCCCAGGGCTTATCTTGGTCACCCATAGGCATACCAAAATAGAGCCGATACGCGATCCAGAACTTGGTGCCTTTCACAATCTTGTGCAATACTTGCTTGGGGCCTATGTAATACCCACAAACGTAGCACAATATATCCGGCGAGTGTTTACAAGCTCTAGTTGCCATTCTCTTTACCAAACTGTACTACATTAATCATAACCTGCAGATATAGAGAGAAGAATTATTAAATCTGCAACAGATTACAGATTCCAGAAAAAAGATGTATTCACAACACTAAAATAATGTTCGCAATAAAAAAGGATCGATAACACTCAAATCATCAGCACAGAGAAGCACAGAAACACATTACCTCAGTGCTGGTAACCATCAGACAAACAACCTGCTTTCTTTGTGTGCTCACACTTACTGACTTCTCAGACTCTGCGCTCTTCCTTATATAGCACAGTGGAAGTTTCGGGCAATTTCTAGAGCAAGAAACTGTCAACGAACATCCGGATTGTTCTCAACAATTCCTGATTATTCTCATATTGCTGCGCCCATAATAACATTATACTGGTAAAACATGAAAAATGGATTATCTCTGAAACCATTGATGATACACACAAACCAAGGCCAGATTTGGACTCAGCGCCCACAAATGCATATAAAAACATAAAAAAATTCTATATAAACAGAATCAGTGTTACACAGTGTAATTTAAGCTGAATAAATTGTAGAGCCAATAAGCAATAAATTCAGAATTCGTTTTAGGTTTTATTCAGCTTAAAACAACATGAGAAGACATTAACATCTGTAAAGAACAAAAACAATAATATAAATATCATATATACATTACAATGGCAAGTACACAAAACAAAAGGTAGGTGTACAAATAAACACCACAATAAACATAGTTAATATGAGGACCCCAGGTGAGGGAGGAGTCCCATATCATTCCTAAAAATTTGCTGATATAGACACGAGTCAGTCTCTGATTTGATAATTTTAAACGAGGGTGTTCTGGGACAGGTCTGTGAGTAAATATCATGTAATAACATTTATTGGCTGAAAATTCTAAACCCCAGAAGGTTGACCATTCCATTATACTGTCTAAGCTGTCTGAAGAGATGTGGTACAGATGTTAAGATCAGAAGAGGAATACCAAAAGGCACAGTCATCTGCATAGAGAGATGTTTGTATTTGAACGGGAATATTAGAGAATAAATCATCACTGTACATAAGAAAGAGAGTAGGACTCAATACACTACCCTGTGGCAAACCAGTTTCAGTTTCAAAGTTGTCAGAAAGACATCCATCAGGGGACACTATTATTTTATGGTTGCTAAGAAAATTCTTAATGAATATTGGAAGATTTTCTCTTCGTCCCATATTGAATATTTTAAGAAACAGCCCATGATGCCATACAGAATCATAAGCTTTATGAATATCCAAGAAAACTGCTGTGGTAAAGTTGGATTGTAAAAAACCTTCACGAACAGCACTTTCTAGATGTGCTAAAGAATCTATAGCAGATGACTACTGGAGAGAAGATTATTCTCCTCCAAATATGACTGAAGTCTTCGTGTGACCATTTTTTCTAATATCTTAAATATACAACTAGTTAATGCAATAGGTCTGTAAGATGAAGGAGCGGTAGCTATCTTGCCTGGTTTCAAAATTGGTAACAAAAGTGAAGTTTTCCACAGGTCTGGAAATGTGTGATTTATCCAAATCTGGTTGTAGAACTGCAAGATTTTCTCCAATTCGGTATCAGGCAGATTTGGAATAAAGGAATATGGGACTTCATCAATACCAGGAGCATAGTCCTTAGCATGTAGAAACACAAACTTGAATTCAGCAAGGGAAAATAATCTATTGTATTCATAAATATTCAATGTAGAAAAATCAACAGCTGTTAACTCTGCCTCTGCCATACGAGTAGCAAAAGGTTTTTTGTAAGTCGTGATACTATTCACAGTAGCAAAATGTTGTACTGTACTAGTAAGTTACATACTTCTCTAGGGGAGGTAATCAAATTACCATCATCTAATATAGTTATACTTTTAAAGGAAGATGAGGACTTAAAAGCTTTCACATTTCTCCACACACATGAGATGGAACTATTGTCAAAGAAGAAACAAATCTTTGCCAAGAAGAGCGTTTTTGCTGCTTTACCATAAACCTAGCCTGAACTCTTGCCCTCTTATATGATGCAATGAAATTCACTTGCAGTTGGTATTTCTTAAAAATCTGTAATGTCTTTTTACGTCTGGTAACAGCTGTGGCACAGGCACAGGTGGCATTACACCATGGGGTGAAGTAAGATGGCCTTCTAATATGAGGTATACGTCTTATAGGTATGTTTCTTTTTTGTGCAGCCAGAACTAAAGATGATATAAGTTCATGATGTTCTGGGAAAACTAGGGAACCCACCTGGATTTAACTCTGGAGACAGTTCTTCCTATGGTAGGAATCCAGTTCTACTGGCCAGCCACGAAGTACATGCAAAGTGAGTAGACTGGAATGTAGGTGAAACTGTACTCAAAGATCTTTTCCAAAGCAGTGCATTCGACATCAAGTGAGCAAGGACCACTCATAAAAATGTTAAGCAGGAAAAGCAAGACCACCACAGTGCATTTAAGCAATGGAAAGCAAACAGTAATGCTGGAATGCTAAGGAATGAGTGCAAGAAAATGGTGTTCAGACAGAAAAAGGAAGAGAAAGGACTTTAGGATAAACAAGAATGAACAGGCAAGACCTATGCTACTGAAAATTAATTCAAGAATTTTCCCTTGACTTGAAAATATCATCATCAAATTTAGTGAACCTCATTCCAGTGTATGACTTTTTATCAAGTCTTATTCCCTGTGATGATCAAATGTGGAACTGATCTTCCCCATCACGTACCATGACTGATATTTAATGATTTATAGAAAGCAAACTAGAAATTTAGGTTTTTCAGTTTTATTTATAATTTGATTTAATAGAACAACTTGAACCCTCCCATTTCTAGACTTGAACAAAAAAACCTTAAGAGTAATTATTTACAATTTATTCTGGAGGTTCTAGACAATAATAAACTTTAATCTTAAATGATGGTGGGGTTAGTAAGGTTAGTTATGATAATGATAAAGATGATTTATGTACAAAACACTAGAATTCTAAATAACTTTATTTTAAACTTTGGAGGGTCTCAACTTTCTAGAGTTTGACTGTATTGTATTCACTAGAATTCTTCTCACTTGTTTATTTCCCAATTTATCTGGACAAGACAACATGTATAGGCACTGTGAAAAATGCTCTGTATGAATTGGTCCTCAATTAACCCACCCCTAATATCTCCAGTCTAACTGTAGAGTAGGTTAAGCCTAGCCTTGTAGGGGTCAACCGAGAGATTAAAGAAATGGTCCAGAGCGGCCAGAGTAAAATGAGGTCCACAGTAGGATTCCTCACCAAATTAGGTTAAGGTAATTTACCTTAGCCTTTGTTAAGCTATGAGTTGATGCTAGGTCTTAGACCACAATGTAGGCCTAATTTAACTGGACCTAGTTTATATGTTATCATTAAACTGGGGTTTAGAAATACAACTGTTCACTTACTGAATGTTATTAGACAGTCCCGACTTCCTCTTGGAGGCCCTCTTCTCTTTGTTCAATTTTTGAGAGCGTATTTGCTGGTGGAGATCTTTTTCTGTTTTCAATCCCCTTTGTTCGCTATGTCTTTCTTCCTTCCAAGTTTCTCTGTTCCCCAGCTTTTTCCACCAGCGTCCTTTTTGTTTGTCGGTTGATTGGTAGTTTGTATCAATACTACCAAGCACGCTCTATCACACAGTATACAAATACTAGTGTGGAGAATAACTCTGGTGAGCAACCAATTGGTTTCATCCATCCAGTTATTGACATAAAAGGAGTTTAATAATTGTTAGATTAACTACCTTCTCAGTGGACCATTTTCGTTACCTCCCAACTACCCACATGTATCAGTTTTCCATATACTGGGGGCCCCGGGAGATAAAAATCTTAGTGTCATTGTTACCAATTTTTATGTCTGAGTGTAGACAGCTAACTATTTGACTGTAAACGCCTGTTAATCCGATTAACAGTGACTATCCTTACCTTCTCATAGAGAAGATGAAGCATTTAATTAGAAGAGAAAATATACATCCATAGGATTATGGAAAAAATAGGTCCTGCTCCAACCAGAGTAGCCTAAACACAACCTAGGCTACGTTGGAGATGGAAGACCTAGGCCAAAGATGAACCAGCCTAACTATTTGTCCATAAACAGGACTTCCATACTCTTTTGTTAAACAATTACAGCTGAAATGTCAGCTTATTTAACCTAAATTTAATAACCGAAGGGAAATTTATGAATTTCTTACCTTGAAGTTTTAATAAAAGTTTTATTTCTTGACACCCATAATAAACATTTTTATTCCGGCTTCTTTCGTCTTACGTTTTATTTTTCATCCTCCCTATTATTCTGCTTATTCAGCTTATACCGATCTTTTTCTTCTTCTTCCCAAAACCGTGTTGCTATTTCTAGCTATGGGATCTTTTTTTCTTTTCATCCCATATTTGTTTCTTCGTTGGTGTCTTTTTAATTTTTCTCAGCAAGAGTTCATGTTCTCCTTCTGAGTTATTTTTTATTGTTATTATTTATTTTAATGTCAATATGGCTTATCCAAGATTAGGTGGGTCTTCCATTTCGGTACTCCCAAATTTTCCATAGGATGAAACTGTTCATGGTCTTTACCATAAGAAAAGGAAAAGTGAAAGCTAGAAGATGAAATTACAATCCCAAGCATCTATTTTTTGCTGTAAAACTAGTCGCGCCTTTAACGCTGTCGCTGAGGTCTTGTGTCTGTCAGTGTTGTAGTAGGATGTGTTACTGCTCCTACTGTCAAAGGTATAGTTACTGCAAGTTCAGTGTCTCCAGTTGTTACTGTCGGTGGAGAGGGCTCTCCAGAGTTCATTGTTTTGGGTCCACACTCTAGGGGGTACAAAAGAGAAATGTCTCTTGTTGTGTCAACCATTGAAGTCCTTAATTTGACCATTCTTGTTACCCCGTCTGCCCCTCGTCTGAGTTCTAAAACTCTAGCCAGAGGCCAGTATTGTCTTGGAGTACTGTCAAGTATTAGAACAAGGTTCCCTACCTTAATTGTGTCAGACCAATCCTTCTTAGTCATTTGTTTATGTCTCTCCCTTAGACCTAGCAAGTACTCAGTTTTCCACTGTTTAATGAAATGAGCTTTAACTTTAGTTAAGTGTTGTAACTTAGTCTGGAGTTCATCATGTTGTTGAGTCCAGTATGAGTCTTCTGAAGAATCTATATTGTAGTCCGGCAGGAGACTAACTTGTTCTCCCCAAATCAAATGATTTGGAGTTCATGGTTCTAGGTCATTAATGTTGTCACTTACATAAGTGAGTGGTCTATTGTTGATGATGTTCTCAATCTTAGCCAGGAGAGTGAGCAACTCAAAGAAGTGTATCTGTTTTTTACCAATTGCTTTCCTCAAGCAATTCTTTACTGTTTGTATATTCCTCTCCCAGATAGAACCATACCATGGAGAGGCAACTGGAATATACCTCCACTTTAATACATTAATTGTGTGACTTCATTATTTAACAAGTCGTTAATGACCTGTTCACCAGCCTTGAAATATGTAACGTTATCAGTCCAAACTGTCTTGGGTACTGAATGTCGTGCACAGAATCTCTTAAAGACAGCAACGAAGGATTCTGCTGTAAGATCCTCCACAACATCCAGATAAACGCTCGTGACGCAGCACATGTAAATAGTACAATGTACAATTTTTGTTCAGTGTCAACCACCCCTACAGTCAATGCTCCTGTATAGTCAATGCCTACAGTCTCAAAGGGTCTGTTGAGAGTAACTCTCTCCTCTGGCAAAGCAGGAGGATTTGGTTTCCTACAGGGCCTAGCATGAATACGCCTACATGTGACACACTCATTCAGAACTGTTTTAACAGTGATCCTTCCCTTGAGTATCCAATAAGTTTTTCTTAATGCAGTTAGTATCTGTAGTACCCCCATATGATGTACATCATCGTGTGTTTGTCTGATGATTAATGTTGTCAGATAGCTAAATCTAGGTAAAAGGATTGGATGTTTGCTTTTGTAAGACAGTTTTGATTTGTCTAGTCTCCCTTTACACCTTAGAAGACCTTCCTCATCTCTGAACAAGTTTAGATCCACAGCTACTGATGGTACAGGCTCTTTTGTTTGTTTCCCATTAGTCAAGAATTCTAACTCTTTATTGTATTCTTTTTGTTGTACATGCCCTAATCCAGTACTTTGTTGCAACTTCTGTATAATTGTGATTGTTCTTATTCAACTGTTTGTTAATTTTAGTTAAACAGTTGTGAGCAAACCTCAAACAGTAGGCTGTGACCCTGACAAGCTTGCTGAAGTCAGAATAATCTTCATAATTAGTGATTGGTTCAACCTTTTCATTTGAAAAGGTTAAATTTAATGTCAGGTTAACTTGTTCCACAGGCCATTGGTCTGTATTACAAAGCCACTTAGGTCCCATGAACCAAGTTTTGTTTGACTTCAACAACTTGTAGGATAAACCTCTGGTCAGAAAGTCTGCTGGATTTTGTTTAGTTGGAACATAGTGAAAGTTGACTTGTAGGCTTTCATTAGCTTCAGCTATTTCTTTTAGCCTGTTTCTTACAAACATGTTCTTACTATTAATGCTATCATTCCGTATACAGGCAAGACAAATCTGACTGTCGAACCAGATGTGGGTATCAGTTATGTTCACATCATGGTAAGCATCCTTAAGAAATGAAATGGTCTTAATGGCTAACGCAGCAGCCAATAGTTCCAATTGAGGTATGGTTCGGGTAGGTTTGAGAGGTGCAACTTTCCCTTTTACATAAATTAGATGACTTTCTGTAGGACTTACAAGGTACGCACAGCACCCATAAGCCTGTGTGCTTGTATCAGCAAACACATGAAGTCTCTGGGGTTTATCTCTAAACCGACAGCATCTTGGTATTTTAATGTTCTGCACTATTGTTAAATCAGTAGCTAACTTCTTCCAAGATTTTTGATCTTCGGTTGTTATTGGCTCATCCCACCCAACATTTGTCTCCCAAAGTTCTTGGAGGAGAATCTTTGATCGTTTTGTTGAAGGCAGGAATAGACCCATGGGATAGAAAATTTTGGAAGCCTCTGATAATATCTGTCCTTTAGTGTTAGCTTCCTCATCAAGTTTAAAACTTTTAGTGCAGATTGAATCATGATTGTTAGAAGTTGCATCCAAATACCAGTTCATGCCTGAAGTTTTAACTGTCTGATGGTTCAGTAAGACCATTATTATCCTTTAAAATCTTTTTGTTTAAATCCTCATCATTTGAAATCCATTCTCTAAGTTCAAAGTTACCTTGTTGCATAATGTTTTGAGGGTTTTCATAGACCTCAGATAATTCAGATTTTGTTAATGTTGAGCCTATTAGATTGTCTACATAAAAATGTTCTTTAAGGAAGTTGTGTTAAAGAGTTATTAAACTGGTTCAAATTAAGTCTAATTGGCAATACTAATAGGCTAGATGAGCAATTGGCTCCAAACAACACAACACTGAATCTATAGGTTATGAACCCTTTATTCAAATCAAATGGATCCCTGAACCATAAGAACTTAAGTTGATTCTTGTTATATTCATTTTTAAGATTTATTCTCAAAAATGCCTTTGAAATGCCACTTTGTAAGGCATATTTATCTAACCTGAACCTGAGTAAGCTCTTCACAAGGTCAGAAATGAGATTAGGACCCTCAATCAGGCAATCATTCAAACTGTGCTTATCGCTGTCTTAGAGGCTACAGTTATATACTCAGTGCTGGGCACTTGCGCAAACACTTGCGCAAAACGCAAATTGCGCAATTGCGCAAGTGTGATTTCGGTTGCGCATTTGCGTTTGCGCCAATTCTTGCGCAAACTTGTGCGCAAACGTAAAAAAAAACAAATATTAAAAATAGTGGATTTAGCTCATAAACACGTGACTGCCAGACAGGTGGCGCTGCCAGACAGCAGTGAGCACTCAGTATACCAACAACGCTAGTGAAACACGTTTGTTTGATTAGTTGATTTTAATTTTATTTCAGAGTTCAAACTACTAACTACTCTAGTAACTTCTAGAAACGTCATAAGTCATAACTACTGTCTATTAACTAGTGAACCATGGACAGCCTCAGACACCATCCCCAGCTCTACAGCTGTGGAGAGGGTGTTCTCCCAGGGGTCTGACATCATGAAGCCCAAGAGGTCCAGCCTGACCTCTGAGAACTTTGAGAGGTTTGTGTTCCTGAAGGGCAACATGGACCTGCTCACGATGGAGTTGGAGGAGGACTCTGAGGAGCTTTGAAGTTTTTTTTTTGTAATATTGTAATTTCTTTTTTTTTATTATTATTTATTTAACATTGTAATTTTGTATCTATTCTTTATTGATATATCTATGGATCGTGTGTCTGTTAATAAAGTCTTTTGATTTGATTTGATTTACTATAAATTTAATTTTATACAGGGTGTCCCCAAAAAAACCGCACCTATTATTTTTGGAAAACTCTGTATATATAAATAGTTTGCGTTTGCGTTTGCGCAAGCGCAAGTTTCGAGAAGTTTGCGCATTTGCGCTTGCGCAAGGTATGGGTTTGGATTTGCGCTTGCGCAAGTGAATTTTCGTTTGCGCTGCCCAGCACTGTATATACTACAGTGCCCGCGAAAAGTATCCGATCACTCTGGAAATTTGTATTTTTTACATAAAAAACAATGTTTAAATGTATACTAACCTTATATTAGTATTTTGTCATCTGTCCTTTGGTTTGGATGACTTGTTCTAGACGTTTTGGCATGGATTTAATCAAGTTTTGACAAACTTCCACTGATATTTCCTTGCACCATACCTTTTTGATGGCTTCTTGTAATTTTTCGACTGAGCCAGTGTCGTGGCATTCAACCTTATTTTTTATTATTAGCCACATATTTTCTATCGGATTGAGATCTGGACTATTACCAGGCCAATCCAAAATATCAAATTTATTGTCAGTAATCCATTTTGTCACTATTTTGGCCCTGTGACATGGTGCACCATCATGCATGTATGTTTTTGTCCTTTGGATTGCCATTGCCATTGGAAGTTTATCCTGTAGCATTGCTAAATACCGTGCACCATTCATAGTTGTGTTCTTCGGAAGAAAAATATAGGTTTCCACGCCCATAGTAACCGAAACAACCCCAAACCATCACACTTGGAGGGTGTTTCATTGTCTTTAGGGTGTATTTAGGGTCCATCCTATTTGAGCCAATGGGCCGGCGAACCTTTTTTGGACAACTTCTGAATGTCAAAAATGTCGACTCATCACTAAATAAAACCTTCTTCCAGTCATCAACAGTCCAATGAATATTTTTTACAAAATGCGACACGTTTTTTACGCATTTTTTCATTAATGAACGGTTCTTAGCAGCATGGCGAGATGGTAATCCGAGTTCTTTTTGGAGCCGCTCCTGGATAGTTCGTTCAGAAACACCAGATAACAAATTATTCATATTAAATTTTATTTCTTTCGCAGTTATTGTTGGGTTTTTCAATACTAAACGTTTCATAAGTTTGTCTGTTCGTGAATTTGTTTTTCTCGGTCTGCCAGATCGTTTTTTAGGGACTGGCGTGGTTAGGCCGGCATTGTTCTTAGCCCGTGAAACCCATAAATTAACGGTACTTTGGGATATGTTTAATTCCTTAGCTATCTGTCTCTGTGATTTCCCACATGTATGCAAAGCAACAATAGCACCTCGACAATCACTCTTAAGTTGTTTTTTAGCACACATTATATATAAATTTTATTTACCACTTTCTGTAAAAAATAACAAAATATCAATAAATTTACACAAACAGTGAAATCTGACAACTTTGAGACACAGCCACCCGCAACGAAGGCTACCAGAACACTAATTTGAGAATGCGTTGGATAGCTCTCATATCAGCGAGCAACCTCAAAGTTACAGATGTCGCTAGAACAAATAGAAAGTGAATTATGTGTCTCTGAATATCAAGGGAAAATATTGTATTTTCTTGAGTGATCGGATACTTTTCGCGGGCACTGTACTCTGAGTTTTGTTGGGGCAGCTTGTCGATAAACCCCTCTGTGGGTTAAAAAATGATAACCATCTTTTTTAAAAGAGTTACTTGTTACTTCTTCAATGCAGCCTTTCTGTAGCTGTTCTTTGAAGACACCACTGTACATTTGAATTCTGTTATCCTGTTTGAGCTTTTTCATTACTTTATATAAATGTCCTTTAGCTACTTTGAGATTATTTCTTAAAGTTGGACAATTTATTTTCCAAGGTAACTCAACAAAATAACTATTGTCTTTGCACTGAATGGTGTTTTCAAATCTTTCTACCATTAACTGATCTTCTGAAGTTTGATTTGTGTCATGTATACCCAGAGATTCTAGCAACCATACAATTTGAATTGCCTCATCTAGAGTTTCATTTGATAGTGATGAATTAATGTTCTCAGCTGTTATAATATTATTCAAAGTGTTGCTATTCTTACAGGTGTTATGTAGGACTGAGTTGAGGCACATAGTATTTGCTAGTCATGAACTATTCTGGTTTAGGTCTAGGTTGTATCTGGATAGGTCACCCAAGGGGGGTATCCCTGATAGTGTCTGATAAGCTATACCATTACCTATCTTCACTATGCCCCTATGAATAAGATGAATATAATCTGCCCCATTAACATTTCAATGTTAGCTACTGTGTTGTTTGTGATATGCCTATCAGCTATATTGTACTGTTTCCTCAAATGATTAATGGTTTGTTCTAGTTTGGGTACAACCATTTTCTTTTGTCCTACTTTTGGAATAATGACCGTTTTAATTTTTTCTAATCCATTTCCTACATGTAATTCCAGGTCAATTGTCTTATAGCTATTTTTGTTTGAGTCATCCTTAACAAAGGATGTGATATTGAGTTCTTGTTCCTTTGGGTTTGGTGTCAAACCCAATTTATTGACTAAATTTTGTGAAACAAATGTTTGTTGAGAACAAGAGTCTATAAGACACCTCACTGGAGTGGTGCTACCCTCACCATTCACCAAGTTCAAAGTAATAGTTGGTAAAAGAACCTCATTGTTTTTTGCTACGCTGTTTGAACAAACAGAATGTCCCATGAAAGTGGCATTTTTTTATTATCTTTGTTTGAAGGAGGTATCTTTTGAGTTTGAGTGTTGTTGTTTGGACACTTCAGTGAATCACACATTGATGAGACATGTCTTGAACTTTTACAAAACTTACAATTGAATCTTAACCTAGATTTACAGCCTTTCTTATAATGTCCCTGGCCAGTACACTTTTTGCATAGGTTCAACTGTTCACAACTTTTAGACCTTGAGTTAAAGTCTGAATATTTGCCACACCCAGTACTACTGTGTTCATCACTTGCACAAAATTTACAATGTGGTGTGTAAGTTGAGGTAGCAGTTACATTAAAGTTCTGTAATGTAGGTATTCGTGTGTTATAGTTAGTCACATTTGAGTCTACAGTGTCAAATTTTGTCTGTTTGGCTGTGGCTAGTTGATCTCTGGGGACAGTCTTTGGTTTATCCATAGTCTGGGTCTTATTTTGCGTCGAACTCTCAAGTTAAAATTAGTTAGGATAGTTGGAAAATGTTTTCTAATGCCTTCAAGATTAGGATAATTTTCTCCTGTCTTTTGAACTAAAAGATCTTTAATCCTCAAAGGGAGGCACTTAAGAACTGCAGCTTGTATGATCCAAGATGAAACCTTAATATCTATCTCATGGCTAACCAGTTGTCCCATAATAGCTTCTAATGTTGAGTAAAATCTTTCCATATCAGGGGCGGAGCTAGCTAGGGGCAGGCGGGGCAGTGCCCCATGGCCCGGGCCTTTGGGGGGTCCCGGGTCGTTTCAACAAGTGATGAGAAGTTCAACAAGTGATGAGAAGTTATTTGAGAGCAACAAAGCTAGTAAATAAATATAAAAATTATATTTCCTCTGGATTTCCAAGTCAATTACTCTCTTTTCGAATGTGCTTAAAAACAGACATTGAAAAAATGACGACAATCCATGAGCTATATTCATTTTTAATTAAAGACAACAGTACATTGTGCTCAAGTTTTCCCGAAGGTGTGACTGCCATAACATTGTTCCTCACAATTCCTGTGACAGTTTCAAATGCAGAGAGATCGTTTTCAAAACTTAAACTAATAAAGAACTATCTTCGAAATTCTATGAATGAAAAAAGATTAAGTGGACTCTCAATTATATCAAGTGAAAACAAGAAAGCTAGAATTATTACCTTGGAGGATTTAATTAATGAATTTGTTGAAAGAAAGGCAAGAAAAGTCAAGTTCTGATGTTGTCGTAAGTAAACTTTTATTTCACGGTATCCTTTTTAAAGCTCAATATTTTGCATAATGTTTTGCCTTCTATGCCTCCATGCGTACAAGTAGTATCATAATTCTTAAATATATGCTAAATAAATAATGCAAAGAAAAGCAATATAAATGTATAATAAAAATTTGTTAGGGGGCCTGTAAATAAGTTTTGCCCCGGGGCCCGTGACACTCTTGCTCCGTTCCTGTTCCATATCACTATGGTTATCTCTTACAGGCGCAAAATCAATAATTTTTTGAGCTAATTTAAATATAATCTCATCTTTATTAATGTAATTACGTTTCAAGAGATCAATAGCTACTTCATATAAATCACCCACAGCTGGTAAATTGGCTATCATGTTATAGGCTGGACCTTTAAGGAAAAGGAAACTAATTAAGTAGCTAAACTTATCAACAGTTGGAATATAAGGTGTATTGTAAGGGTCTTATTTTATTATTATAGACCTTTACGTAAATAATTAATTAAATGCCAGGGTCACCAGCGCCCAAATACTAGATTCGCATCCAGCACTGCGGCGCAAAAATAATTTTAATAAAAAAAGGGAAGGATTGATTATAAAATCATCAACATGAATTTTGTATTTTATTGACAACAATTAATAAACTATATGCAACAATTATTTATAAATGCAAGGGGGATTTTTACCCGTAACAACTTTGATTGACATATAAATGCGAAATTAAATAATGGCACCGTTTAGCTAATATATAACAGTCTGCAACTAATACTGATACTAATAATAATAATAAATATGTAAATAATAATAATAATATACAAATAATATACAAATAATAATATCTAAATAATAGTATGTAAATAATAGCCACAATGACAACCTTGTCTGCAAAGAGAGAGACAAGAATACTGTAAGTAATATTCCAGACAAAAATGATACATAATAATGGCAAAAATTGATAATTAAAATATATATGCTATATAGGCCCAGTAACCTGTGGATGGTGAATTACAGTTAATCCTTATTATGGGATTGTGTTAAGTTGGACAGGAAAACTAAGAAAGTATGTAGGCCACAAATGACTAGTAGGCCATCTGCTAAGAAAATACATGAAACATAATAGGCTTATAAAGTGAAGTATATTAAGAAAATTAATGGGCAGGCCTATGCCTCTTCAATATAGTAGGCTGAGGTTAATCATCTAAAACAAAGGCTACGGTAGGCCTCAGCTAGGCTAGAGTAATTTACAATTTGGCTTTTGCCTAAATAGACCTAACTTAGCCTAAGGTAATTTATTGTATGAATCTTACAGTACTATTTATAGTATGAATCTTTCAGTACTAATCACAAACAATATAAGGCTTGTTAATGTCTGCAGTATGCGGTATTGCATACAGATATGCAATAGTAAAAAAAATAAACATTATAAATAGGAACATACCACGAAGAAACTTTGCTTGCTGGCGCCGTGCTTTTAAATAATAAAATGTGGAAACGGCGTCCCTTGTGTTGTTGTTGCACATAAGTTTGTTTTTACTTCACAATTTTACCAACAAGCTAAAATAATCCTTAAAAGCAAACTCACGTCTAGTCACACCATGGCCCCAAAATTTACATTGTTTAGAAAGCACAAAATATATTTTTATATTTGCTTTAAACTTCTTTAATGATTGCACTTTAATTTTTAACTAAATTACTATACACTGAATGCTTAAGAATTAAATTTGATCACTGGACATGTTTAACTTGTATTTATTTATTTAGACTTAAAATATTTCACTTGTGCCAACTTGCGGCAATTTTCACTAATAAAAAAATAATCCTGTGGTGCAAGGCACTACAGTATTACCTATTGAAGTCTCAAATTTCTCAATGAAAGATGGGAATTGTACCATGTCCGCATCAAATTTTGGTACTAGCAAAGTGGGTAACTTAGTCCTAAATTCTTGTGACTCGGGATTTGGCATGCCACTTAAATTTTGTTGAAGGTTAGCTCTACTTTGATTAAAATCAGAATTAGGTTTATTTGGTGTTAAGTCATTCAAACGAGACTGTAGTCTCCTTATGTGCTTTTCAATTTAGATTACCTGTTGATCATTATCAGAGTAAAGGTCTATAAGTTGTTCGTCATCCATTTCAGTTCCAACTAACTTTGAAATACTCTCATCAATGGCTAGTATATCCTTCTTTTGTTTATCCAATTTAAGAATTACATCCTCTAAATCTTCCTTGTCTGGTTGTGTAATATTGTTAAAAGTGTTGCTGGCCTTAGTAACCGCACCTAACTTTCCCCGCTTCTTCTTTTTTAATTGTTGCAATTCATCACTGTCCATGTTTAAGTCAAAATAATTTAACTAGGGATTGTAATGAAATAATGAGGTGAGAAGCAATTATCAGAGATGAGAGATCAAACAAACTGAGTAATCAAACAAACAGACAAGTTTTAAATTTGGTTAAATCCCCCCAAGTATTTAATTAATGTCAAGATTTAGTCCAACAAGTACCCTAAGCCTTGAAAGAGAAAGTAAGTTTGATTCTGATTAATCTGTATGTGGCACTCAGTTCTAAGTTTATAAATGAATGGGACTCCTTAAATGTAAATGTTTCCTAGTTAGGCTCTAGGTTGTAGACCTAATTAGGCAAGTTTGTTATTTTAGGCTTGATTAGGTTAGGTTTAGGCTAGACCATTTAGCCTAATTTTGCAACTGTTGTTAAGTAAGGTTAATCCTAAAATATGTAAATTCCCCACACGGGCCACCAATGTGAAAAATGCTCTATATGAATTGGTCCTCAATTAACCCAACCCTAATATCTCCAGTCTAACTGTAGAGTAGGTTAAGCCTAGCCTTGTAGGGGTCAGCCTAGAGATTCCGGAAATGGTCCAGAGTGGGCAGAGTAAATTGGGTAGAATTCCTCACTAAATTAGGTTAGGGTAATTTACCTTAGCCTTTGTTAAGCTATGAGTTGATGCTAGGTCTTAGACCACAATGTAGGCCTAATTTAACTGGACCTAGTTTATATGTTATCACTAAACTGGGGTTTAGAAATACAATTGTTCACTTACTGAGTGTTATTAGACAGTCCCGACTTCCTCTTGGAGTCCCTCTTCTCTTTACTCAATTTTTGAGAGCGTACTTGCTGGTGGAGACCTTTTTCTGCTTTCAAGCCCCTTTGTTCGCTATGCCGTTCTTCCTTCCAAGTTCCTGCAGTCCCCCGCTTTTTCCACCAGCGTCCTTTTTGTTTGTTAGTTGATTGGTAGTGTGTATCAATACTACCAAGCACGCTCTATCACACAGTATACAAATACTAGTGTGGAGAATAACTCTGGTGAGCAACCAATTGGTTTCATCCACCCAGTTATAAACATAAAAGGAGTTTAATAATTGTTAGATTAACTACTTACCTACTCAGTGGACCATTTTCGTTACCTCCCCAACTACCCACATGTATCAGTTTCCCATTGGTACTTAATTA
The DNA here is from genome assembly GCA_023014485.1 of Bathynomus jamesi. NCBI lineage: Eukaryota > Metazoa > Arthropoda > Malacostraca > Isopoda > Cirolanidae > Bathynomus > Bathynomus jamesi. Next base: position 145,771 of record JAJOZX010004301.1, read on the forward strand.
GTTCACATGCAATAGCTTAATTCAAACAAACAAACAAATCAAAACTGCAAGAAATGGTATACACTGGCAATGCTTCAAGTAATTTGAACTCATGCACAACACTGGATTGTCTGCCTAGGCCCTAGAAGGAGCACTTAAGTTCTGGATCCTTAGTGCTAAACTTCAAAACATACCTCCTAGATTCGGTAATGGACTATGACTTCGTCTTTTCTTGAGTTCAACAGGGACTATCAGGACTAAATACTGGACTAGGTTTCAACACTAGCCCAGAGCTGTTTCTAGTAAGATGCCCTATCAAAGTGATTTGAGCACTTTTGCATTAACTGTAGTATCTGCCTATGGAAAAAATATACGCGCTCACAACATAGTATCATATGTGGTACCTTTATTTCATAATTAAATATAAATTATTAATTAATTGAATTAAATATCTATACAAAATTGCCTCGGGATTGGCGACATAGCCTATTGGGAATGAAATAATTGCCTTACGTACAAAGAACCTGTATGTATGCATCGAGCCTCACATAGCAACAAGAAAACCCAATTCATTGTTTAGTCTACCACAGAGAAGTAGACCAAACAAAATTTTGCCAGATCAGCAAATAGTGAAAATACAACGTGAAGGAATGGCTCTCGGAGCTGTTTATTGTACAGCGAACGCTTTAAACAGGGAAGATGTGCTTTTGTCTTCCCTAAAGTTCTGAGTGAATTCCTTATAATAAACTTAATAATTACATAGGATAGGCCTATACCTTCAAGTGTTTATATTGTGACTGCCTATATTAATTACAAGTTAATTCATCGCATAACTCTATCGTGGCGGCCCTACACCGAAAAAGATCGTAACGCCCTACATCGAAGCAAACTAAGGACCCAGCAAAAACAATAAGGTGGGACAATTTCTTTTCGTTCACATATAGGCATCTAAAATCCCGACGCTAAAATTACCGTAATCAATTAAATATAAAGAGGTCCTTTAAAGACCTACATATACATAACTCTCTAACGAAAAAACATAGGGCTTTTGTCGTTTAACTCTCCACTGAAATCTGCTGGAAATTTCCAACGGATGAGGGTAACAGGCAATCAACCCATAGCCCTATATAGTTTTTTCAAATGGTGGCCTGTGTATGGGGAACTGACCCCTCTAAAATTTACACTAACACACACAGTGGCTAGGCTTAGCTCATTAGGCCTAACCCCAATTTCAACCATAACCCCACTATAGTTTTTTCATATGGTGGCCTATGCAACTGGGAACCGATCCCTTTACCTTTACACTAACCGAAAACAAAGGCTTGTTCATTTAACAGGCGTAACTCATTTTAGGTCCTATAAAAATAGGCCCACAACATTAAGCCTATTTAATAGGTCCTACTCTTCAAACTCAAAACAAAGCCTTGTTAATTTAACAGGCTTAACTCATTTAAGGTCCTATCAAATAATAGGGTAATTATGTGTATTGAGTAACTCAGTCATTTTACACACCAAAATACATTTTTCTAGTAGTATTTGATGTGATTTGTTCAAATCTGACCTCCATTTCCGTCGGAAATGAGCTCCAACAAAGTTATAGTACTTTGAAGTTTGGCTCATTTTCAAGGGAAATGGAGGTCAAAATCTAAGCAAAACACATCAAATATTACTAGAAAAATGTATTTTGGTATTAACCTAACCTAACCTAACCTTACCTAACCTAACCCTAAAACTAACGTAAGTGGAAATAGTAACCTAAAACGCCTAAAACTAACGAAAATATCATTACTTAACCTAACCAATCATCAAGGGCATTCAGTTGGCCTAACCTGTTAACATCCAACTAATTAAGTCGCAGAGTAGCAAAAAAATAGCCCAAGCCTAGCTCATATATCATATTTTAATGACGTCACTAGGCAAATATTGGGAGGGTGGGAAAAAAATGTCGCAAAAATGTCATAATATTCAAATCTACATAATTTGGTAAGGACGCATCTGCGAGCATAGTGACTTATATGAAAATGATGAGAAAATTATGCTTTATTATTTTATAATTATATTTGCTTTTGATATTCTGAGTACGATAAAACTCATATTAACCAATAATAGGCCCAAAACATAAGCCTACTTAGTAGGCCCACAAAATAGGCATATTTAGTAGGCCCACCTAACTTTACTTTACATAATATGCCTACCTCTTAAAGTAGGCCTTACTCTTTACACTCAAGGCCTATCCTAAATAAAAACATTAAATTTTTAATTCAACCTGTGGCGCAGGTTATATAAAAAACTTATTACAGTAATTTAACTCGCTCAACATCATAAAATTAAACTCAGAACTTTAACACTAACAACAATTATGGAAGACTTGGAAAAAGGGTAAAAACCCAGACCAAGAAAACAAAAACACAGACCTTGGGGCTATGGCACCATCTCAAAATCACAAAAAATTAATGAGGAAAAAATCAGCACGTAAAGGTGTCATCACCAAACTGTACAATGATTTCAAACAAAAGGAACCTACAAGATATGATCTTGAAACAACATTAAATTCTATTACTCGTTACAAACAAGAAATTTCATACTAGATGAAGACATAATTACAGAAATTGATGACACAATTGAACTAACAGATGATGAGTATTCTACTCTCCTACTTGACAATGAAAATTACATTACAAAAATTAACAACTATATTTCTGAAATTCAAAACCAACTTGATGAGTGCAAAAAAGAAGACACATGAAAGCTTCTTAGAAGCTAGAAATGCTTCATTTAGCCCTCCCAATGTGGCTGAGGGCAATGAACTAAAATCAAAATTGCCTACACTTGCAGTACCCACTTTTGAGGGTGACAGAGCCAAATTTCAATCTTTTATTGAAAAATTTCATAGCCTTATAGGTAATAAAAACTACATTACAGATGTTGATAAATTTAGTTATTTAGTGAACTATCTGAAAGGCCCAGCCTTAAGATTAGTGGAATCACTACCAGCCATAGGTACTTCTTATTCTGTAGCAATAGAATTACTTAACAGAAATTACATGAATAAGGATGAAATTATACATGATTTGGCTCTTAAAGTAATGAACATGCGAACCCCAAAAGACAACTATGGTGACCTCTTTGACTTTTACTGTGAGTTTGAATGTCTCATGGGACAACTTAAAAACAATAATTTAAACATTGCAGAAACAGCTTGGATCATTCAAGCTGTTGTTTTTGAAAAGCTCCCTTCTAAAGTCAAAGAGATATTTCATCAGAGGACAACTGACATATACCCTAGCCTTAATAAACTAAGAGAAGATTTCCCAACTGTACTGCACTTTACAAATCAAGTTACACACTCCCAAAATTTAACACAGAACAAGAAAAAACCAACAATGCAGAAAACCAAAAACCTAACAAAAGATTTCAACACTTACCAGTTACATCAAAACACAACCGCAAAACTCAATTTGCAGAAAATAAAGTGACAGAAAAAGACTCAAAGACTCCTACTCTGCAAAACTTTAATGTAGCTACTTTTGAGTATAATCCCACACCATGCAAATTTTGTTTTAGCAGTGAACATTATTCTACAAATTGTCCCAAATACAAAGACTTTACAGCAAGGTCAAAACGTTGTGAACAACTAAACTTATGCAAAAAATGCACTGGATCAGGGCACCAAAAGTCAAATTGCAAATCAAATTTGATATACAATTGTAAGTTTTGCAACAGTTTTGACCATGTTACCCCTATGTGTAATACACACACAGACATTGGAAAAACTGACAAACATTATGAACAAACACCCAAATCAAACCAAAACAAACAGAAACAAACCAAATGCTATGAATGGCATATCAGTTCATCTAGCATTAACCACAATTCAAAAATTCTTTTACCAACCACAACTTTGGAAATCCAAAACAAAAGGGACAAATAGTACAGGTTAGGTGTCTTTTAGATACCTGCTCACAACAAACATTTGTAACTAAACAACTGATAGAAAAATTGGGACTTCAAACCAACAAGGAGATGAAGATCTCTCTATTTCATCATTTATCAATAAAAACCCAGTACAAGCCAGTTTTAAAACTGCAAATATAACTTTAACTCTTGATGAAACATTTGAAACCCTTAAGGTTGTTGTTGTGGACAAAGTAGAACAAGAAAAAATACAAATAGCTGGGTTAAAACAAGCTTTGCTCCAACTTCAAAATAAATACACGATAGCTGATAAAACCCTTAATGCAGATGTAGTTGATGATATACATATGCTCATGGGGGCTGACTATCTTCATCTGGTCCATAGAGGCATCATTAAAATTGGAGATGGAATAGCCATACAAACTCCCACAGGTATTGCTCTTTGGGTGACATAACTAAATACCATCTTACTACTGACACAGAAAACACAGAACATGAACAAAATTTACGCAAAACAAAATCACCACAGTCACAAATTTCTGACTATGTGACAAACTCGAACTACAAAAACACTGTCATAATCCCACATCATTTGAATGAAAATGATTCCACATTGGATGAAGGGTTACAGCAGTTGTGACTATTAGAATCAGTTGGCATAAAGGACAGTACTATTACACATGAAGACCAATTGATGACAGAACAATTTAAGGATACATTACAACACAGAGACAATCAATACTATGTGGAGCTGCCTTGGAAAACACCTTGTCCAGAAATAATGGACAATTTGAAAGTAGCTAAGGCACATCTGTATAAAAATTACAGAAAACTAAAAAATGACAATCTTTTAGAACAATACAACAACATATTCAAGGAACAAATAGAAAGGGGCTTCATTGAAGAAGTTACTGATGAACCCTTTAAAAAACGAGGTTGTCATTATTTAACACACAGGGGAGTTTACAGAGAAGACTCATCCACAACTAAACTAAGAGTAGTATACAACTGTAGTTTAAAAGACACAAATTCTGTTAGTTTAAATGATTGTCTCATGGAAGGCCCAAACCTTGTCTCAGATCTTGTAAAAATTCTCCTTTGCTTCCGTTTAGACAATTATGCAGTACAAAGTGACATAGAAAAAGCATTCCTCTGTATAAATTTGAAGCTTGAGTATGATAAAAATCATCTCAGGTTTTTGTGGTTGAATGATCCACATGACCTTAACAAAGGTTTCAAAACCTACAGATTTAAAGTAATTATTTTTGGAGCAAATTGCTCTCCAAGTATTCTTGCTTTAACAATTAAAACCACCTAAACTTATTTCAAGAGGACTTAACAGTTCAGTTTTTAAAACAAAACTTTTATGTGGATAACCTCATTGGTTCCACTGTAACTGAAGAGGAATTGCTTGAAATTTACCAAATGTCACAACCCATAATGAAGCAAGGAAATTTTGGATTGAGAGAATGGGTTTCTAATTCTCCTAAATTAAATGAACAAATAACAAAAGACAACAATGGGAACATTGAACCAAACAATTACACGAAAACACTTGGAATGCTTTGGTTTTTAAAACAGAATTCTGAACACGATGACACTCTTTGCACAAAGAGTTATAACTTAAATCCAAATGCCAATACAAAAAGACAAGTGCTTTCAGAATCATCCAAAATTTTTGACCCCATTGGATTATATTTACCAGCAACCATAAGATCCAAAATCCTTTTGCAAGACTTATGGAAAAAGAAAATTGATTGGGATGAACCACTTTCAGTGGAAGACCAACTTCATTGGAAAAAATTAGCCACAGACTTGAACAAAGTTCAAGACATCTACGTACCAAGATGTGCTGGCTACAGATTGAAATCGCAAACACTACACATTTTTACAGATGCCAGCACACAAGCTATGGGTGTTGTGCCTATTTAACAAGTGAAAATGAAAGTAACTTGGTTTATTCAAAGGCAAAAGTGGCACCCTTAAACCAAAAGAAAACTGTACCACAACTTGAATTATTAGCTGTCTCATTGGGAGTTAAAACAGCAAACTTTCTTCACAAGTGTATAAAGAAGTTGACATAACAAACATTTACTTATGGACAGACAGTCAAATTTGTCTAACATGGGTGACCAACACAGATACAACTTCTTGCAAAAATATATTTGTGAAAAACAGACTAACAGAAATCAAAACTGCAAACACAAACCTTGGTATCAAATTTAGGTACATAAAAACAAAGGAGAATCCTGCAGACTTTTTGACAAGAGGGCTCTCTTACAAGCTGTTGAAAACAAATAAAATCTGGTATGAAGGGCCCGAATGGCTAACATGTGAGGATCTTTGGCCAGCCAAAGTAGTTAACCTCACACTCAACTCTACAACAACTGAAAAGATCACTGAGGACAAACCTATATTTGACTATCATTATTCAGACCTAAACAAACTCTTGAGAATTACAGTCTATTGCTGCAAGTTTGTCAATAGCTACCTTCTCAAACACTGTCCTCAGAAGCCTTTTCTAACTTAACAGAAACTGCAACAAAATACTGGCTCAAACAGATACAAGCTTCAGAATTTGACAAGGAGTTGAAGTATCTTAGGTCCAGTAGCACATTAAACAAAGGTATTCCTTCACTTGTCATGGATCTAAATCTGTACCTGGATACAGAGGGTCTGATAAGGTGTAAAGGAAGGCTTAACAAGTCAACTTTGACTTACAACTCTAAGCACCCAATTCTTCTTCCAAGGAGAAATCACTTCACAAACTCATCATCAGGGATACCCACAACAAAATACACCACATGGGGTCCCACAAACCCTGACAGAGCTGAGAAAAACTTACTGGCTACCAAAGGGTAGAACTGAAACAAAGAAAATTTTAAACACATGCATTCCTTGTAAACGTATCCATTCACGACCCTTTAAGACCCCAAGCCCTCCAGACCTACCTGTGGAACGAGTAACATTTACTCGGCCATTTGAAACCACGGGTATTGACTACACTGGAGCGGTAAATGTGAGTTTTGGAGACAAAATGGATTCAAAGGAATACAAAGTGTACATTGTACTCTTCACCTGTGCTGCCACACGTGCCATATGTCTAGACATAGTAGAAGATCTGACAGCAGAAGCTTTTATTGCTGCTTTCAGACGATTTTGTGCACACAATTCTGTACCCAAAACTATATGGTCAGACAATGCCACATACTTCAAATCTGGTGAAAGAATTATTCATCAGATTTGTGACAGTGAAACAGTACAAACTCATTTAACCAAACACAACATAACCTGGAAGTACATTCCTGTTAATACACCATGGTATGGTTCAATTTGGGAAAGAAACATACAACTGTAAAGAACTGCCTTAAAAAGACTATTGGGACAAAACATCTACAACTTTTTGAACTCATGACTATTCTGTCAGAAATTGAAAATGTTGTCAACAACAGACCATTAACTTATGTGGGAGATGGTATTAATGAGCCAGAACCTCTCACACCAAACCACCTAATTAAGGGAGAAACAGTAAACATGTTACCAGAATCTGAACATAACAGTACAGAGGATCCAGATTGGGAAATAGGACACAAAGAACTCAACACAAAATACCAACATTTGACACAAATCAAAACTCAATTTATAACAAAATGGAGAGAAGAATACTTAACAAGTCTTAGAGAAAGACATAAACAATTAACAAAACAAAACTGGAATGATTCAGTCAAAATTGGGGACGTTGTGTTGATACATGACAAGACACCAAGACAACATTGGTCAATGGGAAAAGTCTTGGAACTCAAAACTGGTGAAGACGAAATTACCAGGGTTGTAAAACTGAAAACAGCAACTGGTGAAACCACCAGAGATATCACATTACTATATCCTTTGGAGTGTGGGGCTAAATTAGAACCATTACCCCAAAGGATGGATCAGGATACTATGGAAAACTGATGAGTGGGTAGTTGGGAGGTAACGAAAATGGTTCACTGAGTAGGTAGGTAGTTAATCTAACAATTATTAAATTCCTTTTATGTCAATAACTGGGTGGATGAAACCAATTGGTTGCTCACCAGAGTTATTCTCCACACTAGTATTTACATACTGTGTGGGAGGAGCGTGCTCGGTAATGGAGATACATTACCGCTCAACCAACCGAGGAATAAACCAAGACAACGCTGGTGGAAAAAGCCCCGCGAAGAGGAGAACAAAGGGAGTACGAAAACGAAGAACGGGGCGAGAGGACGCACCAGCAAGTGCGCTCTCGACAATTACACAACCGGAGAAGGGAGACACTCCAATAACAAACAGTAAGTGACTAATTGAGTTTTATAACCCAGTAAGTTAATCACATTAAATTAAGCTGGGTCAGACAAGTTAGGCCTACATTGTGGCCTAAGACCCAGCATCAACTCATAGCTTAACAAAAGTGAAGGTAGATTGCCCTAACCCAGTGGTTCCCAAACTGTGTTCCGCGGAACCCTGGGGTTCCACAGAGGCTTAACAAGGGTTCCGTGACACGATTTTAATCAGGTCTTAATATTAAGGTCTAATTAAAGTCCTAATATTTATACATAATTTTACCTTCTGGCTTTTTGTTAAATAATATTTTATATTCTTCTTCTGACTTGAAATGGCTCCATTGTGGATTTGGGATCACTAAGCGAAATTCATTAAGAAAGTATTTTCCAAAGTCGTAAGATCCACTCACTTGGCTGCGCAACCCATTTATTGATTCGAATATTTTGAAACAACAAAATCTTCCAATAAATGAAAAAAGAGCAGCTAATTGATATTTCAACTGATCTGACACTCAAAACAACTTTTGATAAGGATTCGTTGTTGTCTTTCTGGATAAAGCTTTTAAATCAATATCCCGATCTTACAAAACGAGCAGTGAAGAATCTCCTCCCCTTTGTATCAACTTATATGTGTGAGGCTGGATTTTCTCGATATATAGCGACCATAAATAAGTACCGTAATAAGTTGGATGCAGCAGCGGATATGCGCCTGCAACTGACCAACAACAAACAAATTTCCAACAACTCTGCTGCACTAAACAAGCCCATAAATCACATATTTTACAGCTCTAAATCTAATATATATATATATATATATATATATATATATATATATATAATATATATATAATATATATATATATATATATATATATATAATATAATGCAAATATATGTCGTTTCTATTCATATATATATATATATATATATATATATATATATATATATATATATATATATATAAATATATATTATATATATATATATATATATATATATATATATATATATATATATATATATATATATATATATATATATATATATATATATATGGAGTTGGGGTTCCGCGAATAAAAACAAGTCTGTAAGGGTTCCGACAGTTAGTAAAGTTTGGGAACCGCTGCCCTAACCTAATCTTGTGAGGAATCCTACTGTGGACCTCAATTTATCTGCCCGCTCTGGACCATTTCCGGAATCTCTAGGCTGACCCCTCTAGGCTAGACTTGATCTACTCTATAGTTAGACTGGAGATATAAGGGGTGGGTTAATTGTGGACCAATTCATACAGAGCATTTTTCGCATTGGTGGTCCGTGTGTGGGGAATTTACAAACCTTAACCTTACTTAACAAAAATTGCAGAATTAGGCTAAATGGTCTAGCCTAAGCCTAAGCCTAAGCCTAACCTAATCAAGCCTAATTAGGTCTACAACCTAGGGCCTAACTAGGAAACATTTACATTTAAGGAGTCTCATTCTCTTATAAGCTTAGACCTGAGTGACATAAGTACTTGGGGGGGATTAAACCAAATTTAAACTTGACTGTTTTGTCTGTGCTCTCTCTTCTCTGGTAATTTCTTCTTGTCCTCTATTTCATTACGATCCCCAGTTAAACAATTTTGACTTAGACATGGACAGTGCGGAATTGAAAAAGAAAAAGAAAAGGGGGGCAAAGTTGGGAGCTGTTACAAAGGCTGTGAACACTTTTAACAATATTACACAACCAGGTAAGGAAAATATAGAGAGTGTAATTCTTAAATTGGAAACTAAAAAGGAGGAAATAATAGCCATTAATGAGAGTATTTCAGAGTTAGTTGAATCCGAAATGCTGAAGAACAATTGATAGACCTTTACGCTGATGATGATGATCAGGTAATCTCAATTGAACAGCAAATAAGGAGACTACGGTCTCGTTTGACTGACTTAACACCAAAAAAACCTAATTCTGATTTTAATCAAAGTAGGGCTAACCTTCAACAAAATTTAAGTGGCATGCTAAATCCTGAGTCACAAGAATTGAGGGCTCAGTTACCCATTTTGCTAGTACCAACATTTGAAGGGGACACGGTACAATTCCCATCTTTCATTGACAAATTTGAGAATTTAATAGGTAATAAACCTTATATTTCAACTGTTGAAAAGTTTTAGTTACTTAACTAGTTCCCTTAAAGGCCCAGCCTATAACCTGATAGCCTATTTACCAGCCGTAGGGAATTCATATGAAGTAGCTATTGATCTTTAAAACGTAATTACATTAATAAAGATGAGATTGTATATGAATTATCTCAACAAATTTTGAATTTGCACCCATAAAAGATAACCATAGTGATATGGAAAATTTTTATACAAAAAGAAACTATTATAGGACAACTGGTAGCAATGAGATAGATATTAAAGCTTCATCTTGGATTATACAAGGCATAGTACTTAGGTGCCTTCCTTCGAGGGTTAAAGATATTTTAATTCTAAAGACGGGAGAAAATTATCCTATCTGGAAATATAAGAAAACACTTCCCCAATATCCTAACTAATTACAAATTGAGAGATTTCCAACACATAAGACCCAGACTATGGATAAACCAAAGACTGTTCCCAGAGACCAACTAGCTACAGCCAAACAGACAAAACTTGATACTGTAGAATCAAATGTGACCAACTATAATACACGAACACCTACATTACAGAACTTTAATGTAACTGCTGCCTCAACTTACACACCACATTGCAAATTTTGTGCAAGTAATGAACACAGTAGTACTGGGTGTGACAAATATTCAGACTTTAACCAAAGAGCTAAAAGATGTGAACAGTTGAACCTGTGTAAAAAGTGTACTGGCCAGGGACATTATAAGAAAGACTGTAAATCTAGGTTAAGATTCAAGTGTAAGTTTTGTAAAAGTTTACGACATGTCTCATCAATGTGTGATTCACCAAAGTGTCCAAACAATAGTATTCAAACTCAAAAGATACCTCCCCCAAACAAAGGTAACAAAGAAAATGCCACTTTCATGGGACATTCTGCTTGTTCAAACAATGTAACAAGAAACACTGAGATTCTTTTACCAACTATTACTTTGGACTTAGTGAATAGTGAGGGTAGTACCACTCCAGTGAGATGTCTTATAGACTGTTGTTCTCAACAAACATTTGTTTCAAAAAATGTAGTTAAAAATTGGGTTTGACACCAAACCCGAATGAACAAAACCTCAATATTGCATCCTTTGTTAAGGATAACTCGGACAAAAATAGCTATAAGACAATTGACCTGGAACTACATTTAGAAAGTAAATTCAAGAAAATTGAAGCAGTTATTATTTCTAAAGTAGGACAAAACAAACTGGTTATACCCAAACTAGAACAAACCATAAATTATTTGGGAAAACACTACAAAATAGCTGATAGACATATCACTAACAACACAGTAGCTAACATTGAAATGCTAATAGGGGCAGATTATATTAATCTTATTCATAAGGGCATAGTAGAGATAGGTAATGGTATAGCTATTCAGACTCCATCAGGGATAGCCCCTTTGGGTGACCTATCAGAATACAACCTAGACCTAAACCAAAACAGTTCATGACCAACAAATACTATGTGCCTCAACTCAGTCCTACATAACACCTGTAAGAATAGCAACACTTTGAATAATATTATCTCAACTGAGAACATTAATTCATCATTATCAAATGAAACTTTGGATGAGGCAATTCAAACTTTATGGTTGCTAGAATCTGTGGGTATACATGACACAAATCAAACTTCAGAAGATCAGTTAATGGTAGAAAGATTTGAAGACACCATTCAGTGCAAAGACAATAGTTATTTTGTTGAGTTACCTTGGAAAATAAATTGTCCAACTTTAAAAGACAATCTCAAAGTAGCTAAAGGACATTTATATAAAGTAATGAAAAAACTCAAACAAGATAATAATATTCCATCATATAATGATGTCTTCAAAGAACAGCTACAGAAAGGCTTCATTGAAGAAGTAACAGATAACCCTTTTAAAAAAGATGGTTGTCATTATTTAACCCACAGGGGGGTCTATCGACAAGATGCCCCAACAACAAAACTCAGAGTAGTATATACTGTAGCCTCAAAGACAGTGATAAACACAGTTTGAATGATTGCTTGATTGAGGGTCCTAATCTCATTTCTGACCTTGTGAAGATCTTACTGAGGTTCAGGTTAGACAAATATGCCGTACAAAGTGACATTTCAAAGGCATTTTTGAGAATAAATCTTAAAAATGAATATGATAAGAACCAACTTAGGTTCTTATGGTTCAAGGATCCATTTGATTTGAATAAAGGGTTCATAACCTATAGATTTAATGTTGTGTTGTTTGGAGCCAATTGCTCACCTAGCCTATTAGCATTGACAATTGGACATCATTTGAACCAGTTTAATAACTCTTTAACATTAAACTTCCTTAAGGAACATTTTTACGTAGACAATCTAATAGGCTCAACAGCAACAAAATCTGAATTATCTGAAGTCTATGAACACTCTCAAAACATTATGCAACAAGGTAACTTTGAACTTAGAGAGTGGATTTCAAATGATGAGGATTTAAACAAAAGATTTTAAAGGATAATAATGGTCTTACTGAGCCATCAGACAGAGTTAAAACTTTAGGTATGAACTGGTATTTGGATGCAACTTCTAACAGTCATGATTCAATCTGTACTAAAGGTTTTAAACTTGATGAGGAAGCAAATACTAAAAGACAAATATTATCAGAGGCTTCCAAAATTTTTGATCCTATGGGTCTATTCCTGCCTTCAACAATAAAATCAAAGATTCTCCTCCAAGAAATTTGGAGGACAAATGTTGGGTGGGATGATCCAATAACAAATGAAAATCAAAATCTTGGAAGAAGTTAGCTGCTGATTTAACAAAAGTGCAGAACATTAAAATTCAAAGGTGCTGTGGGTTTAGGGATAAGCCCCAGAGACGTCATGTGTTTGCTGATGCAAGCACACAAGCTTATGGGTGCTGTGCGTATCTTGTAAGCCCTACAGAAAGTCATCTAATTTATGCAAAGGGAAAGTTGCACCTCTCAAACCTACCCGAACCATACCTCAATTGGAACTATTGGCTGCTACATTAGCCATTAAAACCATTTCATTGCTTAAGGATGCTTACTATGATGTGTACTTAACTCATATCCACGTCTGACTTGACAGTCAGATTTGTCTTGCCTGGATACGGAATGATAGCATTAATAGTAAGAATATCTTTGTAAGAAATAGGCTAAAAGAAATAGCTGACGCTAATGAAAGCCTACAAGTAAACTTTCACTATGTTCCAACTAAACAAAATCCAGCAGACTTTCTGACCAGAGGTTTATCCTACAAGTTGTTGAAGTCAAACAAAACTTGGTTTATGGGACCTAAGTGGCTCTGTAATACAGACCAATGGCCTGTGGAACAAGTTAACTTGACATTAAATTTAATCTTTTCAAATGAAAAGGTTGAACCAATCACTAATTATGAACAGTATTCTGATTTCAACAAACTTGTCAGGGTTACAGCCTACTGTTTGAGGTTTGCTCACAACTGTTTAGCTACAATTAACAAACAGCTAATAAAAATAATCATAATTATACAGAAGTTGCAACCAAATACTGGATAGGCCATGCACAACAAAAAGAGTACAATAAAGAGTTAGAATTCTTAACTAATGGGAAACAAACAAAAGAACCTGTACCATCAGTAGTTGTGGATCTAAACTTGTTCAGAGATGAGGAAGGCCTCTAAGGTGTAAAGGGAGATTAGACAAATCAAAACTGTCATACAAAAGCAAACATCCAATCCTTTTACCTAGATTTAGCTATTTGACACATTAATCATCAGAAAAACACACAATGATTTATATCATATGGGGGTACCACAGACACTAACTACATTAAGAAAAACTTATTGGATACCCAAGGGAAGAATCACTGTTAAAACAGTCCTGAGTGAGTGTGTCACATGTAGGCGTATTCATGCTAGACCCTATAGGAAAACCAAATCCTCCTGCTTTGCCAGAGGAGAGAGTTACTCTCAACAGACCCTTTGAGACTGTAGCATTGACTATACAGGAGCATTGACTGTAGGGGTGGGTGACACTGAACAAAAATGTACATTGTACTGTTTACATGTGCTCCCTCCACGAGCTGTTTATTTGGATGTTGTGGAGGACCTTACAGCAGAATCTTTTGTTGCAGTCTTTAGAGATTCTGTGCACGACTTCAGTACCAAAGACAGTTTGGACTGACAATGCTACATATTTCAAAGCTGGTGAACAAGTCATCCACGACTTGTTAAGCAATGAAATCACACAATTATATATACAAAATTCAAACATAAAGTGGAAGTATATTCCGTTGCCTCTCCTTGGTATGGTTCTATCTGGGAGAGAATATACAAACAGTAAAGAATTGCTTGAAGAAAGCATTGGCAAAAAAGATACACTTATTTGGGTTACTCACTCTCCTGGCTGAGATTGAGAACATCATTACAATAGACCACTCACTTATGTGAGTGACAACATTAATGACCCGGAACCATTAACTCCAAATCATTTGATTCGGGAGAACAAGTTAGTCTCCTGCCGGACTACAATATAGACTCTTCAGAAGACCCAAACTGGACTCAACGACATAATGAACTCCAGACTAATTAAACATTTAACTAGAGTTAAAGCTCATTTCATTAACAGTGGAAAACTGAGTACTTGATGGGTCTAAGGGAGAGACATAAACAAATGACTAAGAAGGATTGGTCTGACACAATTAAGGTAGGGGACCTTGTTCTCATACATGACAGTACTCCAAGACAATACTGGCCTCTGGCTAGAGTTTCAGAACTCAGACCAGGGGCAGCGGGGTAACAAGAGTGGTCAAATTAAGGACTTCAAACGTGACACAACAGAGACATTTCTCTTTTGTACCCTTTAGAGTCTGGACCCAAAACAATGGACTTTGGAGAACCTTCTCCACTGACAGTAACAACTGGAGACACTGAACTTCCAGTAACTATTCCTTTGACAGTAGGAGTGTAACGCATCCTACTACAACATTGACAGACACAAGACCTCAGCGACAAACAGCATTAAGGCGCGACTATTTTTACAACAAAAAATAGATGCTGGGGAATTGTAATTTTATCTTCTAACTTTCATTTTTTCTTTTCTTATGGTAAAGACCATAGACAGTTTCATCCTATGGATCTATATTTTCTCTTCTAATTAAATGCTACACCTTCTCCATGAGAAGGTGAGGATAGGCACTGTTAATCAGATTAACAGGCATTTACAGTCAAATAGTTAGCTAGTCTACACTCAGACATAAAAATTGGTGACAATGACACCAAAATTTTTATCTCCCGGGGCCCCCAGTATATGGAAAACTGATGAGTGGGTAGTTGGGAGGTAACGAAAATGGTTCACTGAGTAGGTAGGTAGTTAATCTAACAATTATTAAATTCCTTTTATGTCAATAACTGGGTGGATGAAACCAATTGGTTGCTCACCAGAGTTATTCTCCACACTAGTATTTACATACTGTGTGGGAGGAGCGTGCTCGGTAATGGAGATACATTACCGCTCAACCAACCGAGGAATAAACCAAGACAACGCTGGTGGAAAAAGCCCCGCGAAGAGGAGAACAAAGGGAGTACGAAAACGAAGAACGGGGCGAGAGGACGCACCAGCAAGTGCGCTCTCGACAATTACACAACCGGAGAAGGGAGACACTCCAATAACAAACAGTAAGTGACTAATTGAGTTTTATAACCCAGTAAGTTAATCACATTAAATTAAGCTGGGTCAGACAAGTTAGGCCTACATTGTGGCCTAAGACCCAGCATCAACTCATAGCTTAACAAAAGTGAAGGTAGATTGCCCTAACCTAATCTTGTGAGGAATCCTACTGTGGACCTCAATTTATCTGCCCGCTCTGGACCATTTCCGGAATCTCTAGGCTGACCCCTCTAGGCTAGACTTGATCTACTCTATAGTTAGACTGGAGATATAAGGGGTGGGTTAATTGTGGATCAATTCATACAGAGCATTTTTCGCAATACTATTGGGGAGGAATCTCTCAATGTACCTGATGTAACTCAGACTAAACCAGACAGGCCTCAAAGAAAGACTGCTTTGAAAGCCAGAAAACTTTTACAAGAAAAAATTAAGACCGGTGACTTATAAACCTTACACAAATTGAGCAAAGTTAAAATGCTTAATAACTTTACTTTAATTCCATAAATTTCCTATACCTAAAGGGAGTCAAACTGATTGACATAACTTTAACTAAACTTGAGAAGCTAGCCTCTTGAACTTTTATATTTAAATAGGTCTTGAGTAACCTTTCTCTTCCTAAATTCCTACTTCATTCTTTTAATCCATTTTTACATGTTTTACACAGTTTGTCAAAAAATTTGTTCTATAACATACAAATTTTTCTCCGGCCCCCCCCCCCCAGTATATGGAAAAACTATACGCGCTCACAACATAGTATCATATGTGGTACCTTTATTTCATAATTAAATATAAATTATTAATTAATTGAATTAAATATCTATACAAAATTGCCTCGGGATTGGCGACATAGCCTTTTGGGGATGAAATAATTGCCATACGTACAAAGAACCCGTATGTATGCATCGAGCCTCACATAGCAACAAGAAAACCCAATTCATTGTTTAGTCTACCACAGAGAAGTAGACCAAACAAAATTTTGCCAGATCAGCAAATAGTGAAAATACAACGTGAAGGAATGGCTCTCGGAGCTGTTTATTGTACAGCGAACGCTTTAAACAGGGAAGATGTGCTTTTGTCTTCCCTAAAGTTCTGAGTGAATTCCTTATAATAAACTTAATAATTACATAGGATAGGCCTATACCTTCAAGTGTTTATATTGTTACTGCCTATATTAATTACATCAAGTTAATTCATCGCATAACTCCATCGTGGCGGCCCTACACCGAAAAAAGATCGTAACGCCCTACATCGAAGCAAACTAAGGACCCAGCAAAAAAATAAGGTGGGACAATTTCTTTTCGTTCACATATAGGCATCTAAAATCCCGACGCTAAAATTACCGTGATCAATTAAATATAAAGAGGTCCTTTAAAGACCTACATATACTGTACATAACTCTCTAACGAAAAAACGTAGGACTTTTGTCGTTTAACTCTCCACTGAAATCTGCTGGAAATTTCCAACGGATGAGGATATCAGGCAATCAACTCATAGCCCTATATAGTTTTTTCATACTGCCTATGCTTGATTAGATTGACTTAATTAACACTCTTAACTAGAGGCTGCGAAAGCGGAGTGGCTAGAAAGAAAAAACACGAATTTAAAACTAAAAAAAAGACTCGAGAAATGAGATTCAGCAAAACCCTACATTCCCCCCTCTTAGCGGTGGTACAGCCGCTAGAGAAAGACCAATAGTAAGGAATACCATTCCAGCCACCAACTAGACCAGCCTCAAGGGGACCCTCCAAGCTAACTACAGTAGATTAACATTATATACAAGTACAAACAAAACAAAACAAAATTATGCTTAACCTTGTTCAGTTTAAACTTATATACTTAACAAAGATACCAATATCACTTAAAAGGTTTCACATTTAATCAGTGCACTGATTACATGTATCTTAATACTAAATGACAGATTCTTCATTTCATTTTTTCTTGAACATGGAGAATAATTGAAAGTGAGGGAGACCAAGTTGTGTGGTTGGAACTGGAGTTCTGCAACCAGCAAGACAGGTGTCACATCCAAAAATGGAGCTGGAAGAGACTGGCCAGCTTGATAAATTTGATGAAAAGACCAGTCATGGAAACTTCACCTGTAATGGAGTGTTGGACCAGCCCAACCAGACACCTGATTAGAACTTAGCAGGCTCGTCTCTACAAGACAGTGTCTCCCTAAAAAAATCTGCCAATTCTTCTTTTCATTGAGAATCCAGTGAACCATTTCCAATGTTCCACTTGAACTGGAATGTAATCACTTTCTTGATGATACACAATCATACTTTAATCATCATAATTTTGATACTCTCCATAATTTCCATTATTTCACTGGTTATCACTTGTCTTTGACCCTTCAATAAATATATACTTTACATACTGTACATGTGCCATATGGCAGATGACATTTATATGATAATGAAAAATGAAAATATTTACAGATGATGAAAATTAATATCACAAGCTTTGGAAAGAATCCTTTACTGATTTTATTCACCTTGTCTCATAAAAACATTAACTAGGACATTGTTTCTAGAACCTGGGGCTGCACATGTGGAAGATCCATATCTCCTCCCCTAGCACGAGTTCTTGGAGGGGAGCCAATGCTTGATGCTGTTAATGCTTCCTTGACAGCCCTACTTGAAAACTTACGTTTAATCTCTAGAAACCTTTCTCTAGATCATCTTCTATTCTGCTTAATAAGCTCCCTAGTTCCAGCAATTATAATTTTACATGGAGATAAACTCTGTCTTAAAGGACCAGAATCAAAACCAGAAAAGGCACTTGAAAGACTTGCAGTGTGAGTCTCTAAAAGATCAAAAACCTCCTCTCGGTCCTCCTGCAAGTAGTCAGTTGAAGAGTTGAGAACAGCAACCACTGGAAAAAGTTTATGCCTTAAATGTTCTGCTCCATCTATAATCTCTGAACTGCTAGATTCTAGATCAGGCACAGGAGGCTCCGAGTTAGCTGGAATAGACTCAGACATCTGGTTATCAGAATCAATTTTCTGAACTTGATCCTGTGCCACATCAACCAAATTGTCAACAATGGGTTCGAACTCAATAGCTGGAAAACTTCCTTCTTGAGTTATCTCGCTAAGTTCCAGTGGACAGTTATCCCATTCCAAAGATTGTCTAGAAATATTTGAATTCCCATTATCAAGGGAAAAGGATTATCCTTACAAGGGTGGCAACTACGTCGTGGCCCCGCCTCAGGACTTCGTGGAAGCAGGGCACCCTTGAGGCAGAAGCACTTCAAGGTAAATTCAAAGTAAATCACTTGAAGGGTCCAGTAAATCCTAAAAGGTAACGTTACCAAAGGTTTATCTAGACCAACTGAACATGCTGATTTTAAAATAGATTTAACTGGGGAGTAAACCAGTTTCTTATCCTCTTCCATGTCTGAGCAGGGGCGTAACTAGCAGGGTTCAGGGGGTGCAGCCGCACACGGGCCTCCAGCAACAGGGAACCGCCTGACTCCTGTCCATTCATGATAAGAAAAATATTATAATATATATATACAGGCCCGAATTTAGCTATAGGCGAACTAGGCGATCGCCTAGGGCCTCGCGCCAAAGGGGGCCTCGCTCAAGCCGTTTTGCGCGTTCTGTCCTGTTATTTCTTGATCCGAACTGTTGCTTCGGCTGAAAGAAGTTTCTCGCGTCTCAAACTTATTAAAACATATTTGCATTCCACCATGTCTCAAGCGAGATTGCAATCATTAGCTATGTTATCAATAGAAAACGATATAACAAATTCATTAGATTATTCTCAATTAATTGAAGAGTTTAGCTCGAAGAAAAGTAGAAAAGCATTGCTGTAATATTCAAGGAGCATCTGAACCAAATATTAAAGCATTAATATTTAGCCTGATAAGTCGATCGCTCACTATTATAAAAAATGAAATGTCAACATCTCTTACACATCACATATGAAAAACGTTTGTATACTATGGAAAGTCATTACCTATAATATATAAATCTTAGAAATCATTGTCTTATATTTTCGATATAAATCTTGATTCATATTATAATTTATACTTAATTGTATGGTTTATTTATATTTCTTATACAATTTCCATGCGTGATTATTTTGGTTTGGTTTAATTTTTAAGTGCTGGCATAGTTCTGTCTATGCGGGATTCTAATATTGCTGGTTTAGTACCGATAATTAAGTCCATATTTTCATATATATAGGCCTAGGGCCTCGCAATTTCTAGATCTGCCTAGGGCCTCGCAACTTCTAGATCCGGCCCTGTATATATATATATATATATATATATACACATTTTGACTGCAAATAACACAGTATAATTAATGTAAAGAACGACGCTTGTGTAGAAGAGCGTCCGCACAAGATGAGGAGAAAGAACGAACAAATGAAAAACGAGGCACCTCCAAGGAATCGAACCTAGGATCATCCAATTGCCGGTCGGACATGCTAACCACTACACCAAGGTCCCCGATCAGTCAGAAGTCGTAATTCTCCTACATACGAGCGGAATCGAATGCCCTGAGGGGGCACTTTCTCATGCTGTACGTATATACATTTTAACTGCAAACAACACAGTATAATTAATGTAAAGAACGACGCTTGTGTAGAAGAGCGTCCGCACAAGATGTTTGTTGTTTGCAGTTAAAATGTATATATGTACGGCATGAGAAGGTGCCCCCTCAGGGCATTCGATTCAGCTCGTATGTAGGAGAATTACGACTTCTGACTGATCGGGAACCTTGGTGTAGTGGTTAGCATGTCCGACCGGCAATTGGATGATCCCGAGTTCGATTCCTGGGAGGTGCCTCGTTTTTCATTTGTTCGTTCTTTCTCCTCATCTTGTGCGGACGCTCTTCTACACAAGCGTCGTTCTTTACATTATATATATATATATATATATATATATATATATATATATATATATATATATGCAAAGAAATCACAAAGCAACACGTCATCTTTTTAATAAGCAAAGAACCACAGGGAAAAGGAAACACGAAGTCCGAGCGCTTTCGTGATATATTCACATCTTCAGGGACAAGAAAGAAATAGGAATATTTCTTTATTGTCCCTGAAAATGTGAATATGTCACAACCACGCGATTTACCATTTCTATGGTTGAACAGTATCCATGTTTGTGCCATTAGAAGTTCGCTGTAAACAGCGAATGTCCCTCCCTTAGCTGTGCCTCTCTAATTCGTCTCCTTTGATTTCTCCCAAATAATGACTTATACTGTACGTACAGAGTAAATCACTCTGACGTCATAAAGTAACTTAATTTCCTTCCATACCTTGAATACTGAATCACGTGTTTAGTATGTGGACATCTTTCGTATTCAATGTATGGTAAATTCTTTAATAATAATAAAAACTTCACTCTCTATAAGTCATTATTTATATGTTGTGCCCCGACTGGTGTTATTCAATATAAATGTTATTCAACCGCTCTCCTGTATTAATTTCATCACCTATTACCTATTTTATTACCTATTACCTATTGTCTACTTATGCCCTATCAGTCTATCATCATTGTATGGTTAAGTGTCTATATTACGCACACAACCTATTGTGTGACGAATGATATGTGTACACTACTTTGGGCAGGACGAATGATATGTGTACACTACTTTGGGCAGACGTACATGTCCCTTGACGATCATGATCACGTACATGTAAACACATCCACATGTACTCTTTTCACTTTTTTTCTTTTAACCGCGTTCACCTCTCGCCAGTTGTTTATTATTGCTGATACGAAGGGTTCGAATTCACAAACAAGCATCTGAATTCAAAACCTTCTCTCTCACTTCGAGTTCTGCTACCAATTTATAACGTTAAGATGTAATGTACCCGGGTAATATACTATATTGTTTCCCTGCCAGGCCACTGGTTATTATCTACTGACGGCACATAGTTATCCACGTTCTCATTACCTGTACTCACTATTTCTACCTAATTGTTATTCAAATTCCGTTGCTATGTGTTATGTTAATCATTAATGCCCGTGTACTTCCAAATGAAAAGTGCACCGTATTTTTCTCTGCTTTCCTCATCGCTGGCTAATTATAATTAGACTTTCAAATGATGATAACCAACCATTCCTCTAATAATATTAGACATAATTTAGCGTAATTATTAACTATAAATATATAACATTGTTGTTAATCCCCTTTAAATTATAAAACAACGGAGAACTCTCCGTCATTATCTAAATTGCATTACCTATTCAGATTACTTCAGTATTAGATATGTCAATTATCAAATTGTTAAAATTGCAATTAACGGTAATTAATATACTTAATGTAAATTATGGAGTACTTAATGTACTCGGTACATGTCGGCACCCCGACTTTAGGTCACCATCCAAAAGTGTATACCTTACAAAAACTAGTATTTTTTTTGTTAGCTTTTTGCTTAAATATGATATCCTTAGCGTCCGAATTCCTCAACCCTCCAGCTAAAGCGGGAGCTTGGCCTTCAACTGCACCCCCCCAAAATTCGGACTTCTTTGTTTCATATATGTTAGATGAGATCATTCCTGCCGTAGCCCTCGCCCGAGGAGGCTGAGCCCTCCTCGCTGTAGATTCCTGCCCGGGGCCTTTGTTACAAAGGGTTGCTCCCCTCTCATTTTTAATTCCTACCTTAACTATTGTCAACCGCGGTCGAACCTCTACCCCTGTAAATTCCTGCTTGAACTGTTGTTGTAAAAGGTAAAACCTCTCCCCCTGTAAACTTCTGATCAATTATCAGTGCCTCGTTCTGTATAAACTTAGTGAATAAAAATTTATGAGTGAACTAAAACTCCAATTTTTGAAGTGAAGTGTTTCCATTCACCCCTTCGGGAGAGAAACTTGGTTGTAGCAACTCGGATGCTCTCGGCTAAGGCCGAGCTTAACCAACAAGGACCACCCTCGTTGGATCGTCCAAAGTGAATTCATCTTAAAAGTCGCAGCGAGCAGAGGCCTGAAGAAGCTGCGTGATACTGGAGGTCCCACCGAGACATTGTAGTCTCCCACCCATCGCAAGCCGTTACTTGGAAATTTCTTCCTTGAAATTCTCTCTACAATCAACCACAAATATTGAGTACAAAAAAAAATTTCCCTTGAGGAACTTCGCTTCAATTAGTAATCTTCAATCAACTTTCGAATCATTATTCGTATTTTTCTCCAATCAACCGTTCGACCGTGTTCCGTGTTCCGTGTTCGACTTTGTGTTTCACCTTCCTCTTAGATGACGTCACGAGCGGCACACCTAACTCAGAGCTGAGTGAGGCTGACCTTCAAAGTTTCGTGGAGGCTCGGAGGCACCAGCCTGCTGAAACCCCTCACTCTCCGTTTGTGATGAGTTTTATTTTAATCGTTTTAGTTAAAAATTACTACGTTTAAATCGTGTTCTTAATTATCATTTTCTTTAATTTTAGTCATTTTAATTCACTGTGATTTTTTTCTTTTTTAGTGTGAAACAGTGAAGTGGCTTTAACACTTAATCAATCTTCTTTAATTAATTGATTTTAATTAACTGTTCGATAGTAATACAAAATACAGTACTAATCAGTCGTTAATTCAGTACTCGCGTACAGTATTTGTTTTTTCCCAACAAATTATAAATCTGAATTTTTAAATTCTTTTTATAAAATTATCTGCATTTTTTTTTTGTTTGAGGATATTAAATAATATCATTTTAGGTTTTGTTGTGGGACATAAATGCGATCAGTCATAATGCTGATGTATATACCCATAACTCGCATTTTTATTTAGTTGAACCCGGTTAGGTTTTTTTTTTTTTATTGTTTTCAATTTAAACCTTTTTCATTAATTTTAGTGAAAATTCATGTTATTGTTATTATAATGTAACCCTTTTTTCTAGTGTGATTTGAGTTCGTTGAATTTCGACCCTTGCCACGAGACTTCAGTGTTGGGAGGTTCGAAAAAATTACTCGACGATTGCTGCATCTGGAGTTAATGCAAAGTCGCCCAATTTTGTTCTCCTGCGTAACTATAAAAAAAAAAAAAAAAATTGTTTTTCATTTTTTTTCTCAATTATTTTTTTTATTCAAAATACTAAGAAATTGTTCCATTATTTCTCAGTTCTTGTCTCTTACATGGGTAGTTTTGTTTTATACACACCCACTTTCGTGACAACGACACGCGTTATAATTAACGATGTCCAAACCATTACCCCCTCCGTAACATACACTACTGTTAACCTTATTACTCCCTCTTCAGTACTGGAACGTACAATTGAGGTCCCTCATTTTCGCGGTCGCGTTAATAATAGATTTGTAGAACCCTCCCTTAAGGATTGGTTCGGTAAAATTGACGATTCGTTTAGAGGTTGTCAGACTACAGATGCCGATAAAATCGGTTTTGCTTTTGATACTTATGACCCAAATCTCGGTGACGCCGCGCGCGTCCGTACCTTTCTTGTCGATTGGTCCAATGGGCAAATATATCAGTTGTCTTGGGTAGAATTTAAACACTTATGGTATGACATATATGAAGGTCTGCATGAAATCACGAAGTACTGTGACAGGCAGGGATCCGTCAAATGGGTCGTTGACGTTAAAAGTTTAAAAGACAGCAATACGCGCCAGTTATGGACTTCCCTTCATTCCCTTGTTCATGGATCATGTCATTATCCTTCAGAGCTGCGCGAAAACGCATTTCCCGATAATGTTGTTTCGGTAGAGAATCGGAGTGACTCCGCTGACCTTTCTGGTCTGGGTAGAAGGCGTTTAATGTACCTTCTTCTGCCCCCCTTTGTCAATTTACTTCCTCTTTGAATTTCGTACATTCGAATCTCCGAAAAGTTATTATTTTATTCCCGAAATCAAATTCGAACTCCGTTGCCCAAAGGAGGCCCTTTTAGGTCGTTTTGATCCTAAATGTTTGTATAGTCTTGTTTCTGCGTCTATAGCGGATAAGTTGCTGTGTCCTCTCTCTAAAGAGCCGCCATCCGTTCCACACATTCGGGATTCCGATGGTAAACTTATTCCCGTACTAGCGGAAACTATACTTGCCATCGGGATTGGAACTCGTCTTGTCCGTAAAGGTTTCTCGTTAGTCCCTCCGGAATATTGTCCCGGTTATGATTTAGTTATTGGCCCAGAATCCCTACGACCCAACGGATTCTCTTTCGATTTTTCGGATCGATGCTTCGTCGATGAACAGCTTAAAAGACACTATTCCCTACTCTGGTGCGATGCACCCGAGCAGGACTTTTTTTGTGACGATGAAACGTCATCCTCAGAAAATTTGGGTAATCCTGACCCAACCTTCTTTTCTGACTCAGTTGGTTCTGAACCGTTTGTTTCGATTTGTTCTTCGAATGAATTTCCTTCGAGGCTAGAACTCTCAGCCTCTCCTGATGATGATTTTTGTGATGCATCTTGTGACAGTGTTTGTGATGCTAATGTTGAAAACAGTAACGACAACAATGAAATTGTTGATTTATGTAATTATAAAGGAACTTCTGTTGAAAGTTTTTATGATGAAAGTTTTGTTGAAAGTAAGTGTAATACCTACGTTAATAATTGTTGTTATGTAAATGGGGATGTGACCAACTGATGTTGAAAATCAGAAATTATTTTATTCTCATCATGGTCAGGACAACCATGTTGGTCCCGATGGCCATGACTTGTACGATGATTTAGACACTGCTCCTCAAATTGTCAGTAATTTTAGTCATTCGGGCATTGATTCAACTGACATAGTTCATTCAGTGAACTTTGGTCGAGAATGCCTCGTTTTTGATTTAGATGGGTCAGATATCCATGCACGTCCCAAAAAGGACGCGAATTCTGTTACTGATGTTGTTTTTGGTTTAGATGGATCGGATATCCATGCATGTCCCAAAGAGGACGCGTTAGATGGTCAGGATGACCATGTTTTCGATAACTTCTCTCCACAGGACCCGAAATGTTTTGAGTTTACTTCGGCCAACGGCCAATCGGCAATGCCGCCTCGTTTAAGTGGTCATAAAGATGACCCTGTTTTTTATTTTTTTGGTCATGATGACCGTCATCTTGCTTCAGGTGATGCTTTTTCTGCTGTAGTAGCAGCTGGGGAGAATGCCCCACAAGGTCCTGTAGGCAAGTCAGTTTTTATGAATTTTGATAATCATTGTGATGTTTATGATGACAGTAACAGTTTAGTAATGAATCGATCGTGTCCCAATGACTCCTTGTTAAACTCCGTTAATTTGTGTTGTGAGCAGTGTGGCAAGCAATCTTTTCCTAAAGAGCAAAGTGCTCACGTAGAGACGTATTGTCAATTGCGGACATCATATCTCTCCAGTTGGTCACCCGATTCCCCTGATTGCGATATTCCAAATTTTGGTTTTCCTCCCAATACCCCAACCTCGTGCGAAACCATCGATGATGCAGACGAAGCGTGTTCACATGTTTCGGAGACGCCTTCTTGGACTCTTGAAATGGAGCTTATTGATGAGAGCTCACAAATTTTCATGAAAACTTCTGTTAACAACCAAGCAGTTTTGGCTCTTGTTGAAACTGGCTGTCAGGCGAATTACATTAACCACGACGTATACAAGAAGTTACTCAAGTTGGCTACGGGAAAGTTCGATTTGCATTCTCGTTTGACCTGCATTGACGATGATTGGGAAGAATACAGTACCGGAGAAATCATCCTTCCTATTGAGTTTGATTCAGTCCCTTATCTGACCCCATTTGTGGTCGTATCTGAATTGAATTGGGATGGAGATTTACTCTTGGGGATGAATTTCCTTATTACGCACGATCTTTATAGAGAAGCAGGCATAATTCGAGGAAAGAACTCACCTTTCGAATATGTTTGTCACCCTTATTCTTCGGTCTTTTCAGCCGAGGGTGAAAGACTCGTTTCAGAGAGCCCGACGGACTCCCTGGAACCAGTTCAAAATAAAAAGGAACTGCTACCAGATGGGGAAGATTCTTCATCAATTGTCAATTGTTCCGTTCTAGTTCCGACGAACGAAGAACTAGAAAACCAACATACTTTTGGTAATTTTGAGTATGAAGACTCGAATGTCTTCATAGTAGACCCAGTGACTCCATCGAGAGCGAGTCACCCCCTTCAGTGACAGTTAGGCCGGAACTTGAAGTTCCCAGTGTTCTGGCTATTCCAAATAAATTTGAAAACTCATCTCCCTTAAGTTCTGATTTGGTCATTTCGCTTAAATCCCTATTTAAGGAAGATGACTTGATGTTGTTTTCAAAGGTAGAGGATTTTCCACCAAATTCCAAGGCTAAGCCCATAGGTGCCGGGAGCGAACCCGAACCTACTCCTCCGTCGGAAGTTGTACGCGCGGAAGGGCAAGCGCGGAATATTCCTCACTACCATAATATGATCGTTCCATCGATCATTTTCATCTTTCTTCCGCAAGTTAATGTTTTCACCCTTCTTGCCCTTTACTTTGCGGATCTTTCTCTTTGGCTGTTCCTGGATCCTCTTCTGAAACCAGTGAAAGCCATTCTTCTTAATCCCGATACACCACCTCCTTTTGAGTGAGCAAGGCTCGTATGGTCATTCCATTGCTTCTCGGCATGTTGCGAAAACCTTTAACCGAATGACCCACATGTCCGATCGCAAGACAACCTAACCATGCAGCTGATTTATCTGGCTTCGTATGTTCGTGAAATTCATCCATATGACCGAACATACCCTCAATTTAGGTTAAGTTGTTTTTTTGTTTTATTTTTTAAATTAATCTTAATTATACGGAACTTATAACCTATAAGTGTTCAGTTCAGTATAGCTCGTAATTGAGTTCTATTTTCAACTGTTTATTCTTGATTTTTTTTTTATTCGATTAATCTTGAGTAATTTTCATTAAATTGTTAGTCTACCATTTGTTAAGGGTATCAACCCAAAATTATCGCCAATTTTGACACACTATACCAGGATGCCATTCCTTTTCCCCTTCTCATAATTCTGTTACACCATTTCATTATTACTAATTACATAACTGTACCCTCACCATGAATTCTACTAAAACCTGTTGTTATCTATGCCCGTCAACTCGTCAAATAAAATTCAATTGCTGTACTGATACTGCTGGTCACTATTAATGGTGAGATACTGTTAATATAACGCTATGAAGGTTACTGGTCGAATTGAATTCTGTGCCTAAATTCAGTTTCCAATACCGCTTAATTTACTTTAACTAATTTAAAGTCTTTTTAAGTGCGTATTCATTTTAATTACCTTCATACGTGCAACTAGTTAATTACGTAAAATCTATAATCCCGATTGAATTTTTTACTTTTGACACATATTCGAATTCACTTTCCTACTGATTATACTTTCACCCAATCACACTCACCCACACTCTGAAACACTCTAGTAAACATTGGCATACTTATTAGAAAAGAAATTCACTACTCATATTTTAATTTTATCATACAAACCTTAGTCTTAAATCATTGGCTACCACGATAAATTATATTTAATTGCAGGGAACTGTTTGATATTTACTCTGGATTATTTGAATTTATTTAAACTTAATTGCTGCTTACAAATATATAATCTTGCCTGTTGCTTTATTAAGTTAATTTGAACCAACCTCTAAGCTAATCCGTTCTTCAAAATTTCATGATTTACCATTGACCACTAAGGATTCAGTTCTTCCCGGGATGAACCAATTACTTTCATATTCTACACACAACTGTACATACCCACTCAGCTAGACACGCGTATTACCCATATTTTTTTCATACGTATAGCAATCACGTATAACTTCAACTATAAATTCCTTTCCCCCATTTTTGGGTAAACCACCTACCATTTGCACTCTGCGCCTAATGCGCATAAATACACACGTGACCCAAGGTCTATACATCGTCTATTACGTAATTCTATCTTCCTTCTCCCTGGATATTCTTAATGGATAACAATATCTAAGTATCAAAACGGTAACTAGATAAATATTCATGTTTTCACTAAATTAATTTTACTTTTCTTTAAATCAATTTTAAATTTTACCAACTTATTCGGACTTGCAATAAGCTTACATTCTGCAACCGTGCTCCCACCGCTGAAGACTTCGTCCACCAATAAAATTTGATTCGATTTTTACCTACCAGAGTGAATAATATTAGTTTATTAACTGTACAATCATGATACCTTCGGAAATTCTTATCTCTGTCAGTTCTGACGGATTAAACTCCACTTTAAATAGTTATATGAATTGAAAATTCCTGGACCTTAAAAATTGAATTTTTCTTTTAACCATTATTTACTATGTATGTATCTTTTTCCCTAAAATTATCTTAACCCAGGAAATCTTTCCGAATTTATCACGGTTCTGTAGGTAATCTTGTTACTATAACGTTGGGCAAACTTAATATTTAACTTAAATTAGATGCAATCCTGTACTTGGAGTTTTCATTGAAATAATTAGGTCGAAATGCCAGTAATGACTTAGATGGTTCATTAGTTTATAAGATTGTTTATGTAGTATGATTGCCACAATTGATCGTACTTGTAGTTTTTTTTTTAAAGATGACAAACTCTTGGTCGTACTTTGTCGATATAGTAATTCCACTACAATCCTAGTAATCAGACCTCAGCCTTTTTAATTCACCTGCTGTAATTTTAAAACTTGTTTCCTTGATTTCTGTTTATTTCATTAATATAATTCTCATTCTTCCCACTAAATTGCCCTGATTAATCCAACCCGAAATTGTCACTGTTTTATTTTTAATATATTGTAAATCAACTTCCACCCCACCATTACATCCTTTTTCACAGGGGAGAGCAGTGTCACAACCACGCGATTTACCATTTCTATGGTTGAACAGTATCCATGTTTGTGCCATTAGAAGTTCGCTGTAAACAGCGAATGTCCCTCCCTTAGCTGTGCCTCTCTAATTCGTCTCCTTTGATTTCTCCCAAATAATGACTTATACTGTACGTACAGAGTAAATCACTCTGACGTCATAAAGTAACTTAATTTCCTTCCATACCTTGAATACTGAATCACGTGTTTAGTATGTGGATATCTTTCGTATTCAATGTATGGTAAATTCTTTAATAATAATAAAAACTTCACTCTCTATAAGTCATTATTTATATGTTGTGTCCCGACTGGTGTTATGCAATATAAATGTTATTCAACCGCTCTCCTGTATTAATTTCATCACCTATTACCTATTTTATTACCTATTACCTATTGTCTACTTATGCCCTATCAGTCTATCATCATTCTATGGTTACGTGTCTATATTACGCACACAACCTATTGTGTGACGAATGATATGTGTACACTACTTGTGCAGACGTACAGTCCCTTGACGATCATGATCACGTACATGTAAACACATCCACATGTATCTTTTCACTTTTTTTCTTTTAACCGCGTTCACCTCTCGCCAGTTGTTTATTATTGCTGATACGAAGGGTTCGAATTCACAAACAAGCATCTGAATTCAAAACCTTCTCTCTCACTTCGAGTTCTGCTACCAATTTATAACGTTAAGATGTAATGTACCCGGGTAATATACTATATTGTTTCCCTGCCAGGCCACTGGTTATTATCTACTTACGGCACATAGTTATCCACGTTCTCATTACCTGTACTCACTATTTCTACCTAATTGTTATTCAAATTCCGTTGCTATGTGTTATGTTAATCATTAATGCCCGTGTACTTCCAAATGAAAAGTGCACCGTATTTTTCTCTGCTTTCCTCATCGCTGGCTAATTATAATTAGACTTTCAAATGATGATAACCAACCATTCCTCTAATAATATTAGACATAATTTGGCGTAATTATTGTTAACTATAAATATATAACATTGTTGTTAATCCCCTTTAAATTATAAAACAACGGAGAACTCTCCGTCATTATCTAAATTGTATTACCTATTCAGATTACTTCAGTATTAGATATGTCAATTAACAAATTGTTAAAATTGTAATTAACGGTAATTAATATACTTAATGTAAATTATGGAGTACTTAATGTACTCGGTACATGTCGGCACCCCGACTTTAGGTCACCATCCAAAAGTGTATACCTTACAAAAACTAGTATTTTTTTTGTTAGCTTTTTGCTTAAATATGATATCCTTAGCGTCCGAATTCCTCAACCCTCCAGCTAAAGCGGGAGCTTGGCCTTCAACTGCACCCCCCCCAAAATTCGGACTCTTTGTTTCATATATGTTAGATGAGATCATTCCTGCCGTAGCCCTCGCCCGAGGAGGCTGAGCCCTCCTCGCTGTAGATTCCTGCCCGGGGCCTTTGTTACAAAGGGTTGCTCCCCTCTCATTTTTAATTCCTACCTTAACTATTGTCAACCGGGGTCGAACCTCTACCCCTGTAAATTCCTGCTTGAACTGTTGTTGTAAAAGGTAAAACCTCTCCCCCTGTAAACTTCTGATCAATTATCAGTGCCTCGTTCTGTATAAACTTAGTGAATAAAAATTTATGAGTGAACTAAAACTCCAATTTTTGAAGTGAAGTGTTTCCATTCACCCCTTCGGGAGAGAAACTTGGTTGTAGCAACTCGGATGCTCTCGGCTAAGGCCGAGCTTAACCAACAAGGACCACCCTCGTTGGATCGTCCAAAGTGAATTCATCTTAAAAGTCGCAGCGAGCAGAGGCCTGAAGAAGCTGCGTGATAAATATATCACGAAAGATCCCTCCAATCAACATTAATATTCTTCAGTATTTCCATTAGTTTCCTCCATTGGACTCTGTCAAAAGCTTTTTCAAAGTCAATAAACAAACAAACATTTCCTGATCATGCTCCAGCAGTCCAGCACTCTCTCTCCCATCATTCTTATAGTACCAATAGCTTCTTTGTTCCGCATTTTGACCTAAATCCAAATTGATCCTCTCCAATGTAAAGGGTGGCAAGCAATGACTGCCCCCCCTGCACAGATGAAACTAATAGAGGTACAAAAAAACTGATTGTTGCATCTTTTAGACAATTTAATTCTACGTCTAAACAAAACCACTCAATAGTTGGTGTTGCCTCCTTGTGCTTGGTGGACGGCTTCAAGTCGGCAAGGGTAGGAGGTGAGGAGAGACTCGAAAAGGTTAGTGTCGTACTCAAGATTTCAGAGGATTGTTTCGATGTGCTGCGCTATGGTCCGGCGGCAGAATCGGGTGGCTGGTGATTCAGCAAGCATCAGGGATCCCACTCAGTCTTTCAGGATGGATCCTGAACGATTCTGCCACCGGACCATGAAGCAGCACATCGAAACAATCCTCCGAAATCTTGAGTACGACACTGACCTTTTCGAGTCTCTCCTCACCTCCTACCCTTGCCGACTTGAAGCCGTCCGCCAAGCACAAGGAGGCAACACCAACTATTGAGTGGTTTTGTTTAGACGTAGAATTAAATTGTCTAAAAGATGCAACAATCAGTTTTTTGCACCTCTATTAGTTTCATCTGTGCAGGGAGGGGGGGAATCAGTGTTTGCCACCGTGTACATATATATATATATATATATATACATATATGGTCAGCCATGCATAAAAAATAATGCTAAAGATACTAACCAGAAGACTAACGAACAGAGCTGAGCAGTACATTGGAGAGGATCAGTTTGGATTTAGGTTAAAATGCGGAACAAAGAAGTTATTGGTATTATAAGAATGATGGGAGAGAGAGTGCTGGAGCATGATCAGGAAATGTTTGTAAATAAGATTCCACTTTTTGTTATTACGTTTATTGACCAATATCCATAACGCTAAACAATGATGGAACTCTGAAACATACAAACAAAACATAAACACATACATGAAAAATAAAGGCATCAACATTAAGACACTAATCAATAATAATGAATATTCTCTATCTCCCCCCGAGTCTTTGATATAGTATAGTGAAAAAAAGGGGAACAAAGACTTTATATGTATGTAGTGTGGTACAGGGTATGGGTGTCGATGGCGAGAGGGGGTTGTTCACGTAGTATGTAGCGTGTTCGTCATATCGTAATCGCTCTGCCATGAAGGTGTCTTCCTATCGCGTCCGGAGCGTCTGATGGCAGGGGCATCGGTTGGAGAAGCGGGACACCTGGACGCAGCACCTGGAGCAGCAGGTTGCGAGGAATCTCGTTGCTGTAAGCGCTCAATGGGTGCCAGGGACGGTGTTGGTGGGTACTGCTGAGGGTGCGCAGCTGGTCTGGAGGGCAGGCCTCGTAGTGGGGTGTGCAGTGGAAATGATGTGGGGCTGGTCGGTGAGGTTACGTTGCCAGCCGGTTGGTGGGCGGTAGAGGATGATCGCTCGACTACGGACGGGGAGCGTAGTTTCGGGGGTGAGGTTGCGCACTGCTCCAATTCGGGCGCAGGGCTGGAGAGGTGAAGGCGGGAGTCGTCCATGCGTGGTTTTGGGGGTGAGGTCGCACACTGCCCCGATCCTGGCGCAGGGCTAGAGAGGTGAAGGTGGGAGTCGTCCCCGATGGTGAGGCGGCGTCTGTGCGGTTGGACAGGCACGTATTTCCTCAGAAATTTTCTGCTTCGCAGAGTCTCTGCCTGAACCGTCAACCTTCACCACATATTGATCGAACTGTCGCACTTCTATTACCAGGCCAGTCTTGTCCCATTTCCTGGGGTTGGGACCAATCTGGTTCTGGATTCTGACCCTGTCTCCGACCACGAGTGGGGTTAACCGTCTAGTGTGCTCGGACCAGTATTCAGTGGCTCTCATGTGCCTGTTCCGCAAGGCATCCTCCCTCGCCGCCAACCTCCCGAGCCAGGTATCGTGTGGCTTGTACCTGCCTGGCACGATCGGGGTGAAATCTTTAATCGGACGGCCGAACACACACATAGCGGGAGACAGCTTGGTATCTTTGTCAGGCGTGTTGCGGTATTGTAGCATGGCTCGCTGAAAAGCGTCTGTATCGAGCTCACCGTTCGGTCCTGTGTTGTCTGTGATCAGTCGTTTCGCTGTTTTCACGCCAACTTCGGCTCTGCAACTTGACTGTGGAAAAGCTACCGAAGCCAGACGGTAGTGTACGCCCCAGTTCCCCAGGAAGTGACGAGTAGCCGTGGATGTGAACTCAGGGCCGCCGTCAGATGACAGTTCGTCGCAGATGCCATAAGTCACGAACACCCTACGCAGGCTGTTGATGAGGCCTCTGGCGCCATCCGCGGTCCTCTCCACAATCGGCCAGTTTGAGTACCTGTCGACGATCACCAGGTAGTTGGTACCTTTATAGTGGAAATAATCGGCACAGATGCACTGGAAAGGGTAGACGGGGGACACCGGAGGAATTGGAGGAGCACCGGGCTGCGAAGGTGCCATATGGTTGCAATGGTTGCAACTGTTCCTGAGGGTAGTGATAGCAGGGGTGATGCCGGGTCAGAACACGGATACCTCAGCCCTCACGACCATCGACGATACGCCGTGGTGGGCTGCGTGGAGCGCGTTCAGTACATCCTGCCAGAGAGAGGGAGGGATCACAACACGGTTTTTGAAGATGACGACGCCGTCCACAGTGTACAGGTCCTCTCGGAATTGGTAATATTCTCTGAGTGGGGGTGGGAGCTCGTGACGGAAGTCAGGCATGCCTGACTCGATTATCGAGACGAGCTCTGTCATGTGTTGGTCGCTGCTCGTCGCCAATCTTACCCGATCCCAGGTAACGGACTGCAGCGTGTTTAGAGCTGAGATCGCGGAGGCCATAACCTCGTCGTCGAGGGCTTCTTCGTTGTACGCAGCCGTTCCCTCTGTGCGTATGCCAGCTAAGAATGAGTGGCGCAGAGTAGCTGCCGACAGTAGGTCATCATCAGCAACAGCGTCTTGGCTACTAGCGGAGATGTCGTCTGCCAGGAGCATCTTTTCAGGTTGGCGGTCGCCGGTGGGGTGGCGGGACGTAGCGTCAGCAGCGCGATGCCTCGCACCAGGTACATGGATCATGCGAAATCTGTAGCGGAGAGTCTTCTCCTTCAGATTTCTCAGTCGAGCATTCGGTAAGTCTTCCAGCGACCTGTCGCCAAACACCTTCAGCAGCGGTTTGTGGTCAACCGCGATGATGAGGTCATCGCAGACGAGGACGAAGTACCTGGCCTTGTCCAGTGCGTCAGCGACTGCCAGAGTCTCTCCCCTCGATCGGCGCGTAGCGTGACTCAGCGGGTTGGGTGAAGCGACTGCCAACGAGGGTGACCATCCAACCAGTGCGGCAGCAAAAGGGTTCAGCACCAAGACATTCACAGTGCTTCTGGTATAGCCAGAATCCGATCCCTGACTTCGACCAATCGGTCGTGGGAGTAAAACTGGGGTACCTTGAGTTCCTCAGGCATAGGACCTATGTCCCTATCGGGGAACGACCGGTTTCTCCCCCTCAGCATAGATTTCGAAGCAATTTATGAAGGGGTCCGGGGCTCAGGAGATCCCCCATCCCCCACCGATGTGGGAGGTGTTCTTTTCGGTCACGTGATTGACCAGTGTACTACGTCGATTAGCTGATCATCCATTTCTAGGGCTAGGAGTCGGGGAGAATCTTCTCCCCTAGCCATTAGCCTATGGATAGGCTGTATTGGGTTCCCGGAGTCAACGGGACGCGATAAGTCTTTCGGGGTACGACAACACGTGACGACCGTACCTTGCACCACGTCGGTTAGCCTATGATTCCATGAATTTGTGTAAGGCTAGGAGTCGGGGGGAAATCTAATCTAATCTTCTCCCCAGAGCCATAGGCCTAATGGATAGGCCTCGTATTGGGTTCCCGGAGTAATGGGATCGCCGATGAGTCTAAGCGTGTGCCGGGGACAACCTGGAGAATTTTGCGAATGGAGCTAGTAGCCGCGCAAAGTAGCCTCTGTAGCCGTTCAATTAATTCTCGGTTCACGTCCCCGGGTACCTATCGAAGTTTGACCGTGGCTGAAAGCACCTATGAAAAGGTAGGGCCGGGGTGATCCCAGCCCGGCCGCAGACCCCTCTATAAACCACTCGTTGACTTATAAGTAGCGCGTCATAGGGCCTATGACTTCGGCCAAAATTTTCCATCAATCGCGCGCCCAACGCCTCGGCTCGTCGGAGCAACTGTCTCCCCGGTGCCTATGGCGGCCCATAGGGCTAGCGATCAGCAATAAGTAGAAGATGGAAGGTCGCAGATTGGGCTCTGAAGGCGCCCGAAATCTTGTGAGTTTCAACAGGGAGGTAACATCTTGCAAGGGGTGAGATTGTGAGTTTTAGTCCCTGCCCTCTCACGTATCTACCGGTTGAATTAATTCCCGTAGCAATGTGACGTCGGATGCTGCCTAATCGAAATTCTCACAACTTACCCAATGGGTGTTGTAGACCGTCGCAAGACAGGTCGGCTTTGTTTTGTCAAATATACTTACACCCTCCTCGATCTCACTGATGATCACCACCTTCGACTCTTCAAACAGATTGTTGAGTTGATCATCCCATCGGAAGGGCGTGCCGGGCTTCAAGAGTCAGCGAAAAGGTATCATTCTCTTTGCCATAGCGAAAGCATACGCCACCTGATCAATTAGCCCAAACCATGAGCGAATGTCGGTTATGTTCTTTGGTGTAGGAAAGTCACGGATGGCCTGCAGATACTTCTCGCAGGGTCGTACTTTGTCGAGTGTAATTTCGAAGCCAGCAAACTCCACAGTGTCTTGTCCAAATACAAACTTCTCAGGGTTCAGCGTGATGCCGTGTCTACCGCAGATGTCAAGCCAGTTGGCTGCCTGGAAGAAACTCTGTCTCAGGTCGTCCGACCAGAGCAGCGTATCGTCGATACACTTGGTTTTGTTTGGAACGTCGGATACTATTTCGTCGTAACGTCTCGAATAGCCATCACCAGAGGCGATATAGCCCTGGGGCGCCGTGCGGTACCGGTACCTGCCCCACGGAGTGATGAAGGTAGTTAGGTGACGGTCTTCCTCGCGAAGGGGCACACTGTGGTATTCGTTCCAGGCATCGAACACGGTCTTCTTCTTGCCATGGGGCACCGACCGTGCCTGGTGGAACGGTGACTGAGTATGGTGTGTCTCGCGGGTGGCATGTATGTTCATGGGCTGGAAGTCGACCGTGCGGTGTGGCTTCCCGTTCTTCTTGGCGCACACCACCATCCGGTAACACCATGTCACCGGTTCGCCGACCGGCACTGGCTCGATTACGCCCAATTTCACGTCTTGGTCGAGTCCACGCTTGACGTCATCTTGCCAGTGAAGAGGGATGGATACCGGGGTGTGATATGCCACCGGGTCAGCTAGAGGGTCCACCATAAGTTTCAATGGAGGGCCCTCCATCATTGGCAACGGCTGATGCGCACACGTTAAATGTGCTTGACTTGTAGTATTCGACCAAGTACGGCCGCAGTCTGTCGCGGTTCTTCTCAGTCGCCAGGAACGATAGTTGTGATGGCGGCCGGGGCGGTGTTTGACGTATTGGGCAGTCGCATGGGCTGGTCTGACCGCTCTCGCTGCTGATAGCACTATCTCTCGCCGGCACCTCACCGCTCGCGGTGTCGGCTGCCGAGGTTGCCTCGAGTCGATGCGAAGACGTCTCACCGATCATCGGGAAGTTGTCGGTGATCATGCCGTGCGCGATGCATGCCTCCTTGCTGAGGAACAGCTTGTCGGAGTTGTCCGTGACATAGGTGAGTTGACGACTTGTTACCACTTTACCGGGTTTGTTCTTTCCAGAGATTCGCAGGATGACGGCGCCGAGTATTTTGATGCATCCGTTGTTGGCAGCGTGCATTCTCATCGTGACGGGGATAAGGTCGGCTTGTTTAAGGCCTATGTGGTGGATGACTTTGATGCCTGCCAGACAGCTCTGGCAGCCGGTGTCAGCCATCGCACCGAGTGTAGCAATCTTGGGCGCGGCCTTTAGCTCGAATCCGAATGCAGCATAATCTTCATCGACGGCTGTCACTGTGAGGTTTATGAATGGCTGAGGTTTGGAGGCTTGCTTAATCCATGTGTCGGAAAGGCGATGATAAAGATGATGGTCAAGGGCGATGACTCTCCTGATGCGGCGTCGGCCAGTTGTGGCAATCGAGCAGAGGGTCTCGAATACAGCACCTTCTTCGCATATTGCATGTGAATTCGCTACTATCTCGACTCTTGATGGTTTGTGCTTGCTCCTACACACTGCTTCAAAGTGGTTCTCACGATTGCAGTGGCTGCATGTGTGGCCATAGGCTGGGCACTTTTGCCGTGCCCTTTCCTGCAGCAATATGAGCACACCTCATGGTTGCCGACTGTCATCTCCTTCAGAGCGTCCTTCTTGTTCCGTCTGTAGGCGCTGTTAGCAGCCTCGACGCCCTGAGAGTCGAGGAGACGTGATGCTGAGCGCTTGCCGGATTCTTTGGCCTCGACGAACTGGAAGATCTGCTCTAATGTCATGTTCTGGTTCGTGTTGCCGAGTAGGTCCAGTTGAATCTCGGGGTCCTCAATGCCGCGGGTCAGGACGTCGTGCAAGATGGCCTCCGTGTAGTTCACATCCGCATCACAGCTCGAGCATTTGGTGATGTACTTGCATACCCCTGCCTGGCCACGGAGTCGAGCGCCGAATGAACGCACGGTTTCGTCACGGTCTTGACGCATGTTGTGCAGCGCCACTCTAGCAACCATGGTGTTCTCTTCTCTGACTGCGAGTTTCTTTATGGCTGCGAGCACCTCATTTTCACTTCTCCCTGTCAGACTACCACCGGCTGATCGTGTGAGGTCTTTGCGAAGGGGTTCATCGCAGCACTCCGGTAGCTGCACCACTTTGTCACGACCCGTGATTTTGGTGGCATCCACATAGTTCATCCATCGCGATGTGAAGTAGGACCATTCCTCGCTCGTACCGGCTGAAGATATTTTTGGTCTCTTCACCTTCTACACTTGGGCCGTGGCGCCGGCAGTGGACACGGAATAGACAGTGCAGTTGGCTGTGAGGAGTGCTGCTACAATGGCGTCGCTGTGTGCGGGGGTCTCATATGCGCACCCCTCAATTGGACATTTCACCACGGGCATGTTGACCTGTTGAGATTCACTATTGTTTTGTATAAAGTTCCATCATAAATAAGATTCCACTTTTTGTTATTACGTTTATTGACCAATATCCCATAACGCTAAACAATGATGGAACTCTGAAACATACAAACAAAACATAAACACATACATGAAAAATAAAGGCATCAACATGAAGACTAATCAATAATAATGAATATTCTCTAGTTTGTTTGTTTTATTGACTTTGAAAAAGCTTTTGACAGAGTGCAGTGGAGGAAACTAATGGAAATATTGAAGAATATTAATGTTGATTGGAGGGATCTTAGGCTGATAAAAAATCTATATCTTAGCAGACTATGAATGTTAGAGTTACAGGAGGAGAATCGGAGCCTGGATTGGTTGGGAGAAGGGTCAGGCAAGGATGCTCCCTGTCCCCCGTGTTATTTAACATCTATGCGGAAGCAATGATAATAGAAACACTCTCAGATCTGGAAGAGGGAATCAGAGTGGGAGGTAAATTGGTCAAATCTGTAAAGTTTGCAGATGACAAGGCATTTGTTTGTAGTACTGAGGAAGGACTGCAAAGAATGGTCAATAGCTTGACAACAACGGCGGAAGAATTCGGAATGAGAATTAATGAGACCAAGACAAAGGTAATGAAAATTGCAAGAAGGAAAGGAGCACAAATGAACCTAACGATAGGAAATCGGACTTTAGAAGAAGCTGAGCAGTTTAAATATCTGGGAAGTTTATTAACCAACAATGGAGATTGCAATAAGGAAGTAAGATCTAGAATTGGTATGGGTAAGGTAGCTTTTGAGAGAGAGAAAAGACTACTTACAGGTAAACTCAACTTGAAGCTGAAGAAAAGGTTAGTAAAAAGCTTGATATGGAGTGTGGTATTGTATGGAGCAGAAACATGGACACTGAAAACAACTTAAAAGAAACTCCTGGAAAGTTTTGAAATGTGGATTTGGAGAAGAATGCTAAAGATAAGCTGGAGGGAACACCAAAGTAATGAGGAAGTACTGCAACAGGTGAGAGAGGAGAGAAGATTCATTAAGGTGATAAGAGCAAGACAGAAGAAATGGATTGGACATGTGTTGAGAGGAGAAGGATTGTTGAAGGAGGTGATAGAGGGTAGATATGAAGGTAGAGGGCCGAGGGGAAGGAAAAGGAAAACAATGCTGAATGGTTTGAAGCCAGGCAGGAGCTACCATGAGATGAAAAGGATAGCTGAGGATAGAACACTTTGACAGGACACGTGAGTTGGACCTGCCTGATAGGCAGAACACGATGGATGGATATACGTAGGGAATCCAAAAAGTTTCCGGAAAATTCAAAAAGCTTTAATACAAAAACCCTTTAATAAAAGTTCCAGAATGGTCAAATAACTTTAATAAAAGAAAACAAAAGAGGATATACGTTTAGGAATGCTCAACAACGTTCGACATAATTCCCACCTATCTCTATACACTTTTCTAAGCGATGTTTCCAGCGTTCCAATCCATTTTTATAAAATTCAGAGTTTTTCGACTGAAACCATCTCAAAACTGCTGTTCTGCATCTGCTATCGAGTCGAAACGCGTTCCTTTTATGTGATCCTTCAATTTTGGGAATAAAAAAAAGTCGGAAGGGGCTAGATCCGGACTGTAGGGGGGGGGGGGTATGATTTCCCATCGAAATTCCCGTAACACGGCTCTTGAGGCATTTGCAGTGTGAGCAGGTGCATTGTCGTGATGGAAAAGCACCCCGCGATGAAGTTTACCAGGTCTTTTTTCAACGAGCTTATCTTTCAGCTTCCTCAAAACATTTTCATAATATTGGGCGGTGACTGTTTTTTGTCCTTCAAGAAAGTCCACTAAAATTATTCCTTCACAATCCCAAAAAATTGTAGCCATTACCTTTTTAGCTGATCTTTCTGCTTTAAATTTGATTGGGCCATCTGATCCTCTTGGGAGCCATTGTTTTGACTGAACTTTGCTTTCCGGATCATACTGATAAATCCAGGTTTCATCCCCTGTTACAAGTCTATGCATAAAACAATCTTCATGAACTTCCATTCGATTCAAAAGATCAACAGAAAGACTAGCCCTTTGGTCAAACTGTTCTTGGCGCAACGCTTTAGGCACCCACCGAGCAGAAAGTTTGCTAAGTTCTAAGGTATCCACCAAAATGGAATGAGCAGAACCACGAGAGATGCCCACCTCATTGCTATTATTTCACAGGAAATTCGACGATCTTTTTCGACTAGTGACCGAACAGCAGCAACAGTTTCTTCATTAATTGATGTTGATGGCCTTCCACTCCTTTGGTTATCATTAAGAACCTCTTGACCCGTTTTGAATCTTTTGATCCAGTCATAAACGACTGATTTCTTAGGTGCTTCATCTCCATAAACTTCACGTAAGGCATCAAGTATTTGTGGTGGTTTCCATTTAAGTTTTGTTAGGAATTTAATGTTAGCTCTCCACTCGAATTTTGAGATTTCCGTTGCCATGAAAAATAGGGTTCTTTTTAACTCCGTCTTAAAGCACTGTCACCAAGGTTGTGTAAGTCTTAGCATGGCCTACTCGTATATAATAAAAACTGCATTTATTGTACCTAAGTTCAGAATAAAAGATGTTTTCTGAATGATACTAAAAATATGAATAAAATATGATTTCTGTAGGTTGTGATGCATTGAAAACTTGCGTTGGTTTGATATTCTTTCAATTAAATAATATTTCATTTTTAATTTTATTTATTACATAATTGTATTTCTATAAATTTATTTTTGATAAACTAATTTTCATCACACATACTTTCATAAATTTATTATTATATGTAAAAAATCACAAACAAAATTCATTGTTGCAGGCATCTGACGCGAGATACTTGCTACGGGAAAGATGAAGCGTGTACACTGTACAACTGAGTGTACATTCTAGTGGAGCACAGAAAAGGAAGAAGGCTGTGCCCAACACGATGGTCATCACGTCTGGATTATTTAAACGCTCTACGTTATGGATTTCTTGATGTGATGAAAGCACTTTCTGTTTTAATTCTGCGGAGTGTGAAAGGTGACGAGCGTAATGATGTTATTGCATTATGAAATAAACTTGAAATGCATGAAACACTTTTTTTCCATTGTTTTTTTCAGCAAAGCTTTGGGTCCAGTAAATGTAATTTAAAAAATGCTTCAGTTAGATATCATCGAACATAGCAAATGTGCAGAGATTCTCAATAATATTGTCAATGAAATGACAAACTTGAGAGACCAGTCTGAAGAAGTTATGTAGGAAGCTTCTCAGTTGGCATTGCAGTGGGGAATTGAAACCACACGGTTCATAAAAAAACGAGTTCCAAGAGTTAAGAGGCATTTTGACGAACTAGCTGAAGATGAAAGTTTATCTAATCCAGAAAGGAAGTTTCATGTTCACGTATTTTATGGAGTATTAGACATTGTTATTACGCAATTGAAAATGCGATTTGAAGGAACGAATTCGGTTGTGAAAACATTTCATCCTATATTTCAAACCTACCTCAGATCTGTGCCAGATGATGAACTTTTTTCTTCTGCAAAAACACTTGCATCAAAGTACTGCAATGACGTATCTGAAAACCTGCCACATCAACTCATTACGTTTCGTACATGCTATAAGGAGCAGTTAAAATCACTGTCGACTGTGCATGAATTAATTACGTGTATCATTATAGAATTTAACAGTGTGCAGAGTAGTTTTCTGGATATCATCACCACATGTACCATATTCCTTACTATTCCTGTGACAGTTGCACAGTGCGAGCGTTCATTTTCGAAACTTAAGCTGATGAAGAACTATTTGCGATCAAGAGTTTCTCAAGGACGACTTTCTGGCCTTGCCATATTGTTCATAGAAAACGAAAAAGCAAAACAGATAAACATTGCGAATGTTATTGACTCATTTGCAAACAAAAAAGTTAGAAAAGTAGATTCTGGATGTTCATATTGTTAGTCAGAAGACAAAAATTTTGAATTTTGCTACTCAATTTGTAATACCTAGTTACCTACATGTACTTGTATAATGTATATCTACTTATATACCTACATTTTGTATAAGCCCTACTTACTTTGTTTTAATATAATGGTTGATGGTTCATTATATTATATTGAACTTCGTCTGTTTTTTCCCTATTAAAACTGACAATTTTAATAGTGAGCAACAGTGAAAATTTTTCAGCTCCACCAACGGCCCCAGTCATTTGTCGCACCCGGGCCTCTTGTTAAGTTGTTACGCCACTGTGTCTGAGTCAGTGTCCTTATCACTAAGACTAGAACTGGACAAATCTTGAAGGCTAAACAATTCACTGGAACTGGAATATGATGACAATGATTCATTATCTGAATTGTCTGAGGATTCATCATCTGACTCACGAGATGAATCAAACAACATAGCCCAAGTATTAATTAGAGCACAGACTGGGTTGTTGACTACTGGTTCTTGATCTGGCTAACTATTAGACTTTATATTTGAAATTAGCTCTAGATTTACCAGTTTAGAATAGCTAGGATGTGATTGTAAATACTGCAGGGGTTCTTTCCACCCCTTAAGTTGGGTGTGATGAGCTCGAATTTCCTGGTTGTTAGTTTGTCCAAGAGGTGAAAGAACATAAGTAACGCCATTTGGTTTCCTCCCTTAATATCTTGAAAGGACCTTCATACCTATCCCTGAATTTGTTGAAGGCTAGATACCCTTTAAGAATGACTTTCTTGACAACTAATTGTCCTTTCTGGAAAGAACAAAAGTTACGATGATCTGGAGTCCATTATTCTTAAGTCTGAACTGCAGGGACGGATCCAGACCGATTTGACCGATGCACATGCATCGGTCAGAAAAATATGTGCTCCGTTTGCATCGGTCAAATAATTGACCTATCGGTAACCTTACCTCAGTATCTGAGAGACACTAAGGTTAGGTTACCGACAGGTCAATTATTTGACCGGTACAAACGGAACACATATTTTTCTAACCGATGCATGTGCATCAGTCAGATCGGTCTGGATCCGTCCCTGAACTGGGATGATGGGTAAGACTGGTTCAAGATGCTTTTCACCCAACAAGAACTTGGCAGGAGACATCCCAAGTTCAGAATGAATAGTTGTGTCATACGTCATTATAGCCCTTGTTAAAGACAAGTCCCAGGAACCTGGACTTTGTGTCAGATTCCTTAGGAATTCACTGGTGGTCCTATTCACTCGTTCTACTGTCCCATTACTTGAAGGTTTATAGGGGGTAGTCAGGACATATGTGTATACCATACTCTTGTAAAACGGTTTCAAATTCTTTACTTCGGAACTCTGAACCATTGTCTCTAAGCAAGCGATATGGCTTCCTAGGCAAAGCAGGCAATACTCTATGCTCAAAAGTGCTAGCCACTGTTCTAGAAGTTTCATTCCGAATAGGAATGGCAATCACCCACTTCAAATAGTGGTCCACAACCACTAAACATCCCATATGACCTCTTGAGGTACATGGAAACTGGACTAGAGCTGCTGCTACCAACTCGAATGGTGATTGGGTTACAATCCTTAACATGGGAGGTGCCACTACTTGAGCTGAAACTTTGGTCAATTGACACTGTGAACATGAAGCTACAACATCACTAGGGGTAGTCAGGACATATGTGTATACCATACTCTTGTAAAACGGTTTCAAATTCTTTACTTCGGAACTCTGAACCATTGTCTCTAAGCAAGCGATATGGCTTCCTAGGCAAAGCAGGCAATACTCTATGCTCAAAAGTGCTAGCCACGTTTCTAGAAGTTTCATCCGAATAGGAATGGCAATCAACCACTTCAAATAGTGGTCCACAACCACTAAACATCCCATATGACCTCTTGAGGTACATGGAAACTGGACTAGAGCTGCTGCTACCAACTCGAATGGTGATTGGGTTACAATCCTTAACATGGGAGGTGACTTCAAATAGTGGTCCACAACCACTAAACATCCCATATGACCTCTTGAGGTACATGGAAACTGGACTAGAGCTGCTGCTACCAACTCGAATGGTGATTGGGTTACAATCCTTAACATGGGAGGTGCCACTACTTGAGCTGAAACTTTGG
The DNA here is from genome assembly GCA_023014485.1 of Bathynomus jamesi. Taxonomy (NCBI): domain Eukaryota; kingdom Metazoa; phylum Arthropoda; class Malacostraca; order Isopoda; family Cirolanidae; genus Bathynomus; species Bathynomus jamesi. The sequence continues at coordinate 190,706 of JAJOZX010004301.1, forward strand.
TCAATTGACACTGTGAACATGAAGCTACAACATCACTAGTACCTTATATAATGAAGGATGAAATACCTGACTAGAGGGTATATCTATAACTTTTTGCCTACCTATATGTGCCATTTCTAGGTGAATAATTATAGCAAGCTCAAGCACAAATGGGAAGGGGACTAGAACTGTTGAAATCGCCCTATCTGGACTATTCCGGACTAATAAATCATTTTTCACTGTAATTTCTTGAATATATCGGTTAAACCTTTCCAAATGCTTAGGATAATGACTCTTTGGAGTTCCTCGATTAATATTGTACTTGAGAAACTTGAGAGTGGAATCATTTTATTGCAAGGAAATAATCTTGAAATCGTCAAACAAAGGTTGGCATTTGACAGTTCCCACTACTAGGCAATCTGGAATAATGTCCGCATCATGAGGGAACTGGAATATTGGTAAGGGCTTTAAAACTTCACTCACTTTACCTTGGTACCGAAGATAATTTCTCGAAAAATCTAACTCCAAAGGAGCACGTGACAAGAAATTTGCACCTAGAACGAAACAGTATGGAAGTGAGTTATCAGTCAGCAAGTATGGCAAAGGGATGGTTCTGGATAACCACTTCAGAACCTGTTAGAAAATTTAGAAGAGGAAGAACCATTGTTGTCCCAAGGCGATATGATGACTAAGCTGATTGATGCAGCATTACTTGTATATATTAAGTTAAGGTGTGTGTATATCTATCTCATAATTGTAAGGTTAATGAAAAATTCACTTAAATTAGGGCTAGCATTTTGGGGTTCTTGTGGCATCATTTTTTTGGGCACTGGCGTGTCCTTTCTACTCGTTTGTTGAATGCGGCACTTACAGGGCGCGGTCTTATAGAGAGCTCTCTTGTAATTCAGTGTGGTTTTTAGATACAAGATTGTTGCATCGTGCAAGGTGCAAGTTGTGTTGTTGTTGCAAGGTTTAGAAAGAAGACCATAAATAGTGCCCCTTTTGTTTTTTATCTTAATTTTATGCAACTGAGGCCTAAGGTAGGCCCACCATCGAGTCAGCAACCCTAAGGTAGGATCTAATAGGACCTCCAAGTCCGTAAGTTTTAGTCTAGCTTAACTTGGGCTGTAGGTCGAAGTGGCCCTTCAGAGCTTGGCCGTTCAATGCTCAGCCGGGATTCTGAACCCAATAAAATGAAAAATAACATGGTGTTTCGAGCTGGATTCTAGCCCAAGACTGAGTCAGTGACTATTTTTCGGAAAAGTTCTGATTGTGCAATTGTAGCCCAAGTTAGGCCTGAAGGGGTTGAGCATAATTGAGTGAAGGTCCCAGGATAGAAAGTTTGGTCACCCAATTGCAAAACTTGGCCGCTAGTCTGTTGTTGTTTTGGGCCTACATTTTTACCGGTTTGGTTAATTTTGGTTTTATTGTTCGTAGGCGAAGGTTGCAGACTTCATTGCACCATTTACTTGGGTGGAAAATTTGGTATTCCATACTGGTGGTTGGTCAGTACCCCAACCAAGCAACTCAGTTTATTTGAAAAAAGCAAAATTTGAGTTTGATCAGTTTGGTTAAGTATTTTCGCCAATTCAGCTTATTTGGCATTGAGCCCAATTGTTATTTGCATTCAAAATGAGTGCAGCTGAATTGAACAAGTTTAGAAAAAAGAGAAGCGCCTACAAAGGTCTAATTACAAAGGTCATTGCCACTATAGATTCTGCCATAGAGCAAGAGGATTTAAGCTTAGTGACTGCACAGCTTTCCATATTAGAAACTAAAAAGGTTGCTCTAAGCGAAGTAAATGTTAAAATTGAGGCTCTTATAGAAGAAGATGAAATAGAAAATGACATAATTTACTTTGAAGAGATTATTCATGACATAATTAAAGCATGCCACAGAGCAAAAGAGTTTAGCAGCTCAGTACAGTTAGAGACCAGGTCTAATAATGAAACACAGCCCTCAACAAACGGTGTTTGTGAAGTTAAGGTTAACAGATCTGCAATTCAATTACCGAGGCTTGTACTCAAAACATTTTCTGGGCGTATTCGTATTCAGGAATGGCAAGGATGGGCAGTTTTCAGTCAGCAGTTCATTCTAGTCAAGTGTTAAGTGCGGTGGAGAAGTTTAATTATTTGCAGTCCCTCTTGGAAGGGGAGGCAGCAAAGACAATAGCAGGATTAGCATTAACAGAGGCTAATTATAATGTGGCTTGGGATATATTAAAGAAACGGTTTGGTGAGCGAGAGATTTTAATTAAAAGCCACCTCCGTGAACTTTTAGCTATACCTCCTATTAATAATTCCAATAGTGTCAAGGAGTTACGGCAGTTATATGATGAATTTGAAATTAGAACTAGGTCCCTGGACAACTTGGGTGTAGGAATGGAAAGGTATGGTGTAATATTGATCATATACTGGAGTCTAAATTGCCTAGCTCAATTTTGCTTGAATTAAGTAGGGAACACTCTACAGAACATGTGTACATCCCCCTTCAGCAGATGTTAAGCCTTTTAGGCACAGAATTAGCAAGACGAGAGGGAATTGAGTTTGCACAGTGGGATGTTAAACAAGGGGACAAAGGCAGGCACAGCACCAAAGTTTCTAAAAAAAGGAGTAGCCTAAGTACAGTGTCAGCTCTACATGCATCCTCTGAGAATAAATTAAAGGGAATCAAGGAATGCATATTTTGCGAAGGCAACCACAAGTCATATTAATGTGAGGTGGCTGAGGCTTTACCTTTTGATGAGAGAAAGGACAGGTTAACTAAGTCCACAGAATGTTTCAAATGTTTTTTGAAAGGTCACAGAGCAAGGTTTTGTAAGTTTAAAATTTTGTGCAAAAAATGTCATGGCTGGCATCACCCATTATTGCGTGAAAACACTCCTAGTAGGCCTACCCCAGAAGTAGAGACATCAGTGGCACATGCTACTGTTATGAAAGGGAGTAAAAGTAAAGGGGGATTATTGCAAACAGCTGCAGCATTATTAATTGGGAATGATGGAGAAGCCACTGTAAGAGTGTTGTTTGATAATGGTAGCCAGTGTAGCTTTATTAAGACCAGAATTTCCAGAAATTGGACGTTTAAAGAACTTAAGAGGAAAATTTAAGAATTTCTGGGTTTGGGAGTTCAGTTCAAAACCGAACCAAAGTTAAAAAGGTAGATGTTCTGGTTAAGGGGTTGTTACCACAAAGTCCCACTATCAAAGTCCAAGCTGTAAAGATTGAGGAACTTTGTCCTCCAGTCACTATTTGTTTAGATATGGCATGTGTCCAAGAATTGCAAGTTAAAAGAATTAATTTGGGCAATAATAAGTTTGAAGGAACAGAAGATATTAGTCTTTTGATTGGAGCTGACTATTATTGGGACTTCATCACTGGTAACATTGTCCGCACATCTCAAGGTCCTGTAGCTGTTGAAAGTAAACTAGGCTGGATGCTACATGGTAGCTATTGCAGTGCAATGGAGGTTAAAGCTCTTTTTGTTAAGATTAAGGAGAACAGCCATGGTTTGGAAAGGCATTTGAAAGTCGTTTGGGAAATTGAATCCATTGGCATAAATGACAAACAGGAGAAGCAGGCAAGTACAGTGAACAGTGATGTTTTAAAGCAATTTGAAAAAGGTATTGGGTTTAGAGATGGTTGCTACGAAGTTGGTCTCCCTTGGAAGGATTCTTGCAAACCCAGCTCAAACCTTCAGCTAGTCAATAGGAGGTTGGAGACTTCATTGCACAGGCTAAGGAAAAATGAGTTATTAAATGAATACGATGAGGCCATCCTAAGCTATGTAAAGGAGGGCTATGCTAAAAGGGTGCAAGGTGAGCGGGTGAGCCAGGAGACACATTATCTGCCACACCATGCAGTGGTACGGCGAGACAAAACTACCACCAAACTGAGGGTAGTTTTTGATGGCTCAGCCAAGGACAAAGGTGGTGTGTCCTTGAATGACTGTTTGGATGCTGGGCCAAATTTAAATGCAGATTTACTTTTCTTGTTACCGAAATTCAGGTTTGGTAGAGTAGCAGTAACTGCAGATGTGAAGCAAGCCTTTTTGAGGATGAAGTTAAAACCAGAGGACAGAGATGTAGTTAGGTATCTGTGGGTGGGTACGAAAGACTTGTTGGAAAATGAACCCAAGGTTCAAGCATATAGAATGAAGTCAGTGTTGTTTGGCCTCGGCGCTAGTCCATTTCTGTTGGCAGCTACTATGCAGTATCATTTTAAGAAATATTCTGAGTCTATTCTAATACTATCGAACACATAAGGCAAAATTTTTATGTTGATGATTTGCTGTGTTCAGTGGATAATACAGAAATGGCTAAACAGATATTCATGGAGCTAGAGCTATAATGAGGGAAGCTGGCATGGAGCTTAGAAAATGGCAGACAAATCATTCTCAGTTACAACAGTTTATGAGTCAGTCCTGTGTAGGACCTGATGCAGCAGAAAGTATTGAAGATTCTGGTATTAAGGAGTTGTGGGCAATAGACACCAAGGTGCTAGGCATTGTTTGGCAGCAACGAGAGGATTTGTTTACTTTCAATGGGAAATCTTTAGTTGAGCTGGCTGAGAATGAGACAAGGTGGACAAAACGTACAGCTCTTAGTTTGGCTTCAAAGGTCTTTGATCCTCTTGGATTCTTGGCTCCATTTGCGATAAAGTAAAAAATTTGGTTTCAGAGCCTCTGGGAAATTGGACTTGGTTGGGATCAAGAGTTATCCGATCACATGGTGGTAAGGTGGAAATATTGGTTCAAAGAATTGGCACATCTTGGAGACATTGAAATCCCAAGATGGTACTTTGGAGAGTTGAACAATAGTCCAGATAATTTGGAGCTGCACATTTTTTGTGATGCAAATGAAGAAGCCTATACAACTTGCATTTATATAAGAGGCACATTCGAAGAGGGAGTAAGTTGCATTTTGGTTGCTGCAAAGAGCAGAGTAGCACCTTTGAAAAGGCTTTCTATTCCAAGTTTGGAATTGATAGGTGCATTCATTGCTAGTCGGCTTGCAGTTAAAATGCAAAACTCTTTGGGCCTTTATGAAATTCCAAGCTATTATTGGACATACTCCACTATAGTTTGGCATTGGTTAAGAAGCCAGGCAAGGAAATGGAAACCATTTGTTGCCAATAGGGTGCAGGAAATTTAAGCACACACAGATCCAATGCAATGGAAGCATTGTCCAGGCACCTAAAACCCACCTGATTTATCAACACAAGGAATTTCAGTGAAAGATCTTGCAAACTAAAGTGTGTGATGAAATGGGCCAGAGTGGCTAAAACTTGGAAGTGTAAATTGGCCTTCTAATCAGCTTATTGTAGGAGAATGTCAGGCTGAAGAAGAATGGGTGAGTGAGATGAGAAAATGCACTGTGAACAGTTGTCAAGTTATGCAGCAGGACCCCATATTGAGGCTTGAGGACATTAGCAGTCTGAAAAGGTTGTTAAGAGTGACAGCATGGGTATATATCATAGATTTACATACAACATTAAGGGAGAAACAAGAAGGGGAGGAATTCTGAACAGTAAGGAGATTCAGCAAGCCAGGCAATACTGGGTGGTATATGTGCAGAAGGAAAAATTTGGTGAAGAGAGAAAATTGCTCACCAGCAGTCCATTACAGGTTATACCAACACATTCTGCTCTCAAGGGTTTGGATGTGTTTTTGGATCAGGATTTATTGAGAGTAGGAGGTAGACTACAGTTTTCTGGGCTTCCAGAGGAGAAAAGACATCCAATTTTGCTACCTTCTGGCGGGCACTTTGTGGAACTTTTGATCCTGGATACGCACCATAAGTTGTTACATGCTGGAGTTAGAGAAGTGATAATAGAGATCAGACAACAATTTTGAATTCCCAAAATTAGACAAGTAGTAAGAAAGGTCTTGCATAGATGGTGGTTTGCAAGCGTTGGAGTTCAAAACATCATGAAAAGGTGGCTCCACTTCCGAGAGAATGGTGAGTCTATACTGCCCCATTTGATGGTTTGCAAGAGTTGGAGTTCAAAACATCATGAAAAGGTGGCTCCACTTCCGAGAGAATGGTGAGTCTATACTGCCCCATTTGATGTAATGGGAGTAGACTTTGCAGGTCCAGTCTATGTGTATGAGCAAGGGGAGTCTAACAAACGTTATATATGTCTTTTCACATGTGCTATCACCAAAGCAATCCATTTGGAGTTGGTAAGCAACTTAAATAGTGATGTATTTCTTTTGGCCTTTAAGAGGTTTGTGAACAGAAGGGGTTTCCCAAATAAAATCATATCGGATAATGCAAAAACCTTCAAAAAGGTTGTAAAGGAACTCCAAGAAGTTTGGTCCTTGCTAAAAGAAGAGGAATTCTAATCCTACTTTTCACACCATGGGGTACAATGGGAGTTTATTGTTGAGAGAGCACCATGGTGGGGAGGATTTTGGGAAAAGCTAGTGAGAAGTGTAAAGTGTCCATTAAAGAAACTTTTAGCGAAACCACACTTGAGCAAAGAAGAATTCTACACTGTTTTGTGTGAAATAGAAGCAATTGTGAACAGCAGACCTATCACCTTTGTTTATAACAGTATGCAGGATGCAGAGCCATTAACACCAAATCATTTTCTTTGTGGTAAACGTTTAACATCAAGTCCCAGTTTTCCAGAAGACTTACAGCCTATCCAAAGCAGTCAAAAAGAGTTAATCAGAAGGTTCAAGTACCTTGAAGAGCTACAAGATCAGTTATGGAAGAGGTGGCAGATGGAATACTTGCCAGAACTCAATTATTACCCATCAGGCAATGTAAAGGGCTCCAATGCAAACTGTATGAAGGTGGGAGAAGTGGTAATGATTGGGGATGAAAGACCAAAGCAATTCTGGAAGCTTGGCATAATTGAAGAGTTGTTTTTGGCAAAGACAATTTAGTTAGGTCTGCACTGTTAAAGACTTCAGGAGGAAAATTAAAGAGGCCTATACAAAAACTATGCTTTAGAAATCAGCAAAAACACGGCTAGTCAAGATGAAGCATTTGGGTTGCAGCCTCATGGAGAAGGTTTGGCTAAATTTGCAGAAGGTAATGACAACAATTACTCTTCGGTGGGGAGTGTAAGAAAATCTAGAAGAGGAAGAACCATTGTTGTCCCAAGGCGATATGATGACTAAGCTGATTGATGCAGCATTGCTTGTATATATTAAGTTAAGGTGTGTATATATATCTATCTCATAATTGTAAAGTTAGTGAAAAATTCACTTAATTTAGAGCTAGCATTTGGGCTCTTGTGGCAGCATTGTTTGGGCACTCTTGTAGCATCATTTTTTGGGGGGCACTGGCACGTCCTTTTTACTCGTTTGTTGAATGCAACACTTACAGGGCGTGGTCTTATAGAGAGCTCTCTTGCAATTCAGTTGGTTGTTTAGATACAAGATTGTTGTATTGTGCAATGGTGCAGGTTGTGTTGTTGTTGCAAGGTTTAGAAAAAAGACCATAAATAGTGCCCCTTTTGTTTTTTATCTTAATTTTATGCAACTGAGGCCTAAGGTAGGAACCACATCGAGTCAGCAACCCTGAGGTAGGACCTAATAGGACCTCCAAGTCAGTGCCGTATTTAGGGGGATGCGACTGGGCCATGGCCCCAGGCCCCGCACCAAACGGCGCCGCGCGCCAGGGTGGAAATATACATATGAATTACATTACCATGGTCCACAAATGTGTATAGGGCGCCGCAATTTTATTCGGCCCTAGGCCCTGCTCCAAGTCCGTAAGTTTTAGTCTAGCTTAACTTGGGCTGTAGGTCGAAGTGGCCCATCGGAGCTTGGCCGTTCAAGGTTCAGCTGGGATTCTGAACCCAATAAAATAAAAAATAACAGAACCAGTGGATACTGTGAGCTTAGGAAAACCAAGCTTAGTGAGATTTTGAGCCACTCTTTGAACAATAGTTTTAGGGGCAGAGTTTGATTCCATTAAAGTTTTATAATCACTCAAAATTTTCCAGAAGACATCAGGTGGGCACTGGCTTGTAAGGGGTTCCAAAAAACCTTAGCCCCCCCCCCCCCATTTGCAGCTTACATGTTTACTTATATCGAAATAGTTTTTAGTGATTATAAAAATATGTAAAATTCTTTATTTATTGCAGGAATTAAAATTACTCTAGCTGATAAAGTGATAATATAATGGCTTCTCAATTAATTGGTGATTCGGAGAGGCAACGTGTGATAGATCGCATACGAGCAATAACATTTCGGGAAGCTCGTGATGCTGGAGCCACCTTTATAACACGTTCATGGGTTGCCAAAAAGTTGCGAAGAAGTGAGGACTTCGTCAAAAAAAATTGGAATAAAACTTTGGATGAATGTAAAATGGATACAACCAAATCTGGGCGCCCAAATTTGCCACTCTCTCAGGAAACAAAGGACATCATTGAAAGCGGTACGCGTAAGCAGAAAAACAGCTGTGCTAAACTTTCTCGAGAGATCGAAGTGTTGAGAGGAAAGATCGTTAGTGGTGAGATCATTCGACTGTACCGTCATAGGCAAGGTTTAAAGCCTTGGCATGAACTTCCAAAGCCAAGAAAAACTCAATTTAACATCGATGACAGAATGTGGTTTGCCCATTATCTTGAAGATTGGGATGTGGATGATTTCATGCATTTAGCTGTCTCCGATGAATTTTTTGTTTACGTAACACGTCGGCCTAACTACCAAAATGATCGAGTGTGGGCCACAACACCAGATGAAATCGATGACAATGAACATTATCACGAATTATTAAAAAGTCCAGACTGTGTTGGTGTGTTTGTTTTGTTCACTGCAAAGAAGCTTATGTGGGTGCTGAAGCCAAATGGTTAGAGTTGGGATGGACAGTATTTTCGTGATATTATTCTATCCCAGCATGTCATTCCTTTTCTAAGAAATCCAAACAATGTTATGGATGTCGATCAGGTCACACTTCTGCACGATAAGGCCCCCTGCTTTAAGGCATTAGCCACTCAACAGTTGTTGCGGAACCATGAGATCGATTTCTTTGGAAATGAAGAATGGCCAGGAAATTCTCTTGACCTGAACGTCTGTGAACACATTGGATCAGTTATAAAGGGCAAGGTTGAATGTCTCTTGTTTCAAGAACCTGCAGCAAATCGATTTTCGAAGGATACAATGACGCAACACATTGAAACTGTTTTAGCAAATTTGCGTAACGATCAAGATCTATTCACGTCACTTTTGGCAAGCTACCCAAAGCGAATTCAGGCTGTCTTGGAAGCCAATGGCGGGAACACCAAGTTTTAATTGTTTCTCATTAAATGTAGGATTAAATTCTCTTTTGTAAGGTATGTTTAGATTTACTGTACCTCTAATGGTTTAGGCCATGGGCGGGGGGGGGGCTAAGGTTTATTGGAGCCCCGTAGTAGTGACCAGTTTATTTACATGGGAGGTTCTGATTTTCGAAGTTAGATTTGAAGGTTCTGATCCCGATTCAAGAGAGAGAGAGAGAGAGGAGAGAGAGAGAGAGAGAGAGAGAGAGGAAAAGAAAGACGAAGGGGGGAAGATTTTGAAAGTCACATTATATCTCAACTGAGACCTTGGTAGGAAGAGGAATAGGTGGAATCATATGAGTATTCGATGGATTAGAACTAGAGGATGTTGATGAAGTAGCTCGTGAGTAATTACATGACCTAAATATTTACATGTCTTTGACAGGTATTGTCTGACCATTCATTTCAAAAGACCCACTTGCAAAGGTGGGCACCCGGGCCTCAAAAAGGACCGACGGTCCCGGTCCCGGTCCTTGCCTCAAACGGACCGACGGTCCCGGTCCCGGTCCTTGCCTCAAACGGACCGACGGTCCCGGTCACGGTCCTTTCTGAAGATAGGACCTAGGAACGACTCGGTCCTCGGTCCTTATATATAAGTGAAAAATTTGATTAAAATGAAAAATGAAATTAAAGACACCGGAAATCTTTAATTTTATTAACGTAAATTATAATTAATACAATACATAAATGATGAAAAAAAGTTATTAAGTTAAATGCTTGAGTTTCCCTTCAAGAAGACTAGCATTTCAAGACTAGCATCTTCTTTAGAACTTCAAATAATCACTAAACACACTAAAAAAGACCGTCCGGACCGGACCGTCCGGAATTGCTTAAAAATGGACCGTTGCTCCTCATTTCGGTCCTCACTGAGAAAAGGACCGACTTTCCCGCTCACGGTCCTTAAAAAGGACCGAGTTCCTGGAATTCGGTCCTTTTGGAACTCGGTCCTGCTCACCTTTGGCCACTTGATACATGTTTCAGTAGATTACACTTGAAAATCAAAATACAACTCTTTGCCCTATTATAGGTGATGTCATTTTCTATACCATATTGTTCACATATCTTTAATAGTACTCTCAGCCCATGGGGAGAGGGTGACAGAAGAACAAGGTCATCAGCATACATTAAATGATTAAGTTTTTCATTTCCAATGACAGCCAGTATGTGCAGTTTTTAGTTCATTGGTAACACCATCCATGTATATACAGAAAAGATAGGGTGATAATATACTCCCTTACCTAACACCATTAGTTACCTTAAAACCTGGTGATGCAGGGTTTTTCCATCTTACAAACATGGTCTGCTCTGTACCAGAATGCAAGTATCCTAAGTATATGTTGAAGTACCCCTCGAGTCTCGACACAAGAGTTTCTTGAAAGGTTTGTGATGGTTAACTCTATCAAATGCTTTTGAGGCATCCAAAAAACAGGAAAATACATTGCTACTTGACATCTTGTACTTTAGGACGGCTTCCTTTAGCATATGTAAAAATGAACCATAAATAATTCCCATATTCCTATATTATCTTATCCTTCATGTAATTCTTGTATTCATTTATATAGTCTCTGTATCCATTGTAAGAAAAAGTATCCATTTTAAAAATTCATGTGTTATATGGTTCATGTATTTATATAATTCTGTATATTCTTATATATTTAACTTTATATAATGCCTATACTCATATGTATGTACGTGTGTGTATTCATTTTTACATAAGGACCAAAATCGCCCAACGCGAGTTTGGATAAAATTTTTGATTTGCTTTCTACTTTGCTAAATAATTGGTGACCTGTTGTTTTTTTAAAATCTCATAATCATTTTTTTAGATTTCGCTTAATAAGGAATCCTGTTTTTTGCAATGTTCACATTTTGTATACACTCTCTTTCGTTATAAACAATGAGATCATGTCTTGCCTAAGCATTAAAATTGTACATCTTAAACCTTAAAATTTCACTCATATGCATATTTTAGTGTAAAGATGCATAGTCCGATTTCCACTTTTAGTTAACTTGGCAGATCATGATAACATCAGATCTGAAAAGTCGCGGTTTAAGATAAAAATATGGTTTCGTCTTCAAATATTTTGTTTACTCGTTCAAGCCTTACCACAGCTAAAAAATTTACTTATTTTTAAATATTGTGCAAAAATAATACAGCCTTCTTAGCATTTAATAATAATAATGTTAGCAGTTTTTGGGTATATAAACCCATTAAAATTATTCCATTGGCATTCAGAAGCTAATTCAGAGGCTGAGCACTACCTGTATCTTTTAGCAGTAAAGTTACAATTGGAGAAACTTTTTATTGTCCCCTTCGAGCCTTGCTCTCTTCAGAAAAACTTAGAAAACTTTCCGGATACGCTATAAGAAGAATCCGGAACCTTCAGCATTTAGATTGCAAATCTACCAGAGTCCTCCGAGCCACTATAGAAGAACTCGGAGAGTAACATAGAAGAAAACCACTTCAAGTCACACATCCGTTGCTTGCCGCCTAACCAGAACCCCCGTCGATCCGAACCACCCCAGGGCCATAGACGGAGGGGTTAACAACTGGCGACCCTTTAACCAGGATCTTCACGACTCCAGGATTCTTCCAGTCTTCCAGACTCTGGAACCAGAACCAACACCCAGTTGACCGGCGTGTCACGACTTCTAGTTCGTCACATCCACCCTTGAACCGGTGCGTTACGACTCCAAGTTCTTCACGCCTACTTTTCATCTAGGAACAAGTGGCCAGCCAGACACGTCTTCAGGACACACCTCAAAGGATTTCGCCGTAGGAATCTTGTTAAGTACAAAACTTTTTTAATAATTTCTAAACATTTGAAAAGTCATTATTATTAACAATTAATATTTAGTATTGAGCACACAGTGAATTAACAAAAAACACAGTGAACACTACAGACACCAGTGATACACTCTTTTTATTGAAAACAGTATTGTCACAGTTATTTTTACTATTCTAGTTAGTATAGTATAATTTTATTTAATGTACCAAACATAGTATTACCATACCATCACGTACATTTGAGTGAAATTTTGTTTACATTTTTATTTTTGTTTGCAATCTTTTCAAATTTTCCCCGAGTTAGGCAAATTGTTGTGCATTATTTTTTTTAGATAGTGTAGTTAGGAAAACCCCTTAAGTGATCATTCCATGAATTAAGATCGGTCAAGCAGACCTAATTAGAACATTAATAAGTACCTTCACATATGAGCGATTCAGACGGTGCGCTTTCTGACATCGAAGAATTACCTACACCCATTTTTCCACCTACCCCGCGCCCTTCAAACATATTCCCAAACACACAAGTCAGTATGTCTCAGTCTCAAACCCCCGCCCCAGCATATATTAACTTAGGCAGATTAGTAAATCTTCCTCATACTGTTTTAATTTTTAAGGGGACCATAGATAATCGTTTTGTTGAACCGCGCGTAAGACCTTGGGTTGAGTCTTTAGAGCAACATTTCTTACGCGAGAATATTACCGATGATGATATAAAAATCAGAGAAGCAAAAAGATTTATTGACCCTAAAGAGGGAAATGCCCATGACACAGTCACTTACGTCCCATCAATTAGCGAAGCTATAACATGGGACGATTTTAAACAAAACCTATTAGAATTTTTTAAAGAAATAACCCTTGCACAACCCTTAGCCACATTAGAAGCAGTCTTCCAAGCTAAATGGAAGAAAGAGGAACACGAGGATTTAAACAATTTTATTACACGTACACACAAACTTGTAGGAGAAGCCCTCCGGGCCGCAGAAAATGCATGTGGCATAACTTTTACTTCGAAACAAAGAAATCTAATAGTAGCCACAACCATTTACCAAAACTTACCCGGAGCGCCTAAAAAAAAGTTTCAGGAGTTTTTAAATGTTGACAAACCTGTCAGTGTAGCCATAAACAAAACACGGGAACATCACCCCGATTTAGCAAACCAAACTACCGAAAGGGTAGAGAAACCCCTGTACAGTATATTCAGCAGCAGCCACAACACCAATACCAACAGCAACAACAACAACAATAAAACCAAGGCAAATACAGGGAACACCCCAGAAACAAGCCCCCCAAACCCAGAATACACGCCCTCCTCCACAGTGTTTTAACTGTGATAGTTTCGGGCATATGATAAGTCAATGTAATTACCCCTCGTATTGCTCCCACTGTCACGAACATGGTCATCGCCGTGGCGATCGCCAAAAGTGTGCTGATAAAGCCCCTGCAGGGTATAGACCCCACTTTCAGAAACCAAACCAACCACGTCCCCAAAACGTATCCCAAAAGTCAACCAATCCCCAGAAACCAGTCCATTCCCAGCCTCAGTCGAACTACCAACCCAATAAATCACGACCACAGGGTCACCCACACTCTTACCCCATGTATAAACCCCAATACAACCAGCAAGGTCAACTAGTTCGGTACGTAGAAGTACCCGGGGAGGAATCATTTTCCCCAGAGAACAGTTTTCAAGAACACCCTTCAGCGTATGATATCCCGTAGAATATGATCCAGGTCCTCCCATAGAAGACCATGTGAGCCCTTTTTTAGACCCTACATTGGAGGCAGCAGTTCAACCTCCTCCCTCCTAAATTACAGTAGTAAGCCCAGATACGCACACAAACTCCCCATCAGGATAATAGGTGCGGACCTCTTAGATTTAATAATAAATTGTAGTACGGATAACCAAGATTTAACTGCTCTCCTAGATACAGGAGCACACGCACGTTAATTAAGAAACAATGCGTAGATGAATTACTAGAGAGTACAAATTATAAATATGAACTTAAGGCACCATCCTGCCAACTTAGAGGAGTTACGGGCACACCCATACCCACATACGGAGAAATTGAGTTATATTTAGAAATTGGAAACGCGGTATACCCCGCGAAATGTTGTATAGTGGACACAGTCGCCACCTTTCAGACAGACATCCTACTAGGGATGGATTTTTTTAACCGGAATCAATGGGAGATTTACCCAGCCGGAAAGTTAGTAAAGTGTCGAAATAGGACACACCATCTCCGCGAGGATGACAGACAACTTAATGCTAATAGACTTAGCTCAGTTCAGATTTCCGAAAGAAATAGGAAACCCCCTCTACTTGATAGCAGATCAAGTCGGCCGGTTGCATCCAGAGGGACAACCGCTCCAGAAATCAGACCCCAGGGTAATCAGTTCCAGTTGTTGAATCCAGTTGGATCAACCCAGGCAGTTTCCAGACAGTCAGTTTCCAGTCAGTCAGTTTCCAGTCAGTCAGTTTCCAGTCAGTCAGTTTCCAGTCAGCAGTTTCCAGTCCCAGTTTCCAGTCAGTCAGTTTCCAGTCAGCCAGCTTCAGTTCAGCCAATAAGGCAAATTTTAGTCGCCGAACCAGAATCAGATTCACAATTTTTCATATGCCCTACCGAGCATATAACAGTAGCACCTTATGAGAAGATTTGTTTCCTAGCAAAAGTAGTTAACAGTCAAGGAAAATTATTAGAGTCAGAGCGTACTCTGATTACAGAGAAAAGTAATTTCAAAAGAGATGTTCTTATTGCCCAAGTCCTTAGTCAGAGTCAGAATTCAGCTATCCCTGTTGTTTGTTTAAACAAAGGAGAAAGTCTATAGAATTAACTTCAAATCAGAAAATAGGAACTGTTTCCACAGTAGAAATAGATTCAGATTTCCCCATCAGTACGATAAATCGTGTTTCCAGTTCCTTAGAATTAAAGCCTTCAATATTAAAAGAAGAATATAAGAAATGTCTGAAGCACTCCCTTCAGGAGTCACCAGCTTTACAGGATCCCAAACTAATGGAATCACTTCTCGATTTCCTGATAAGAAATAAAGATGTGATTGCCCTAACCGGAGATCCTCTGGGCCGAACTAATTTGGTCCCTTTTGAAATCAAGTTGGAACCCAATTCCAAACCCATTTTCATTCCTCCCTATCGGGTTCCACATTCTCAGTTAGTCACTATTGAGGAACACATCAAGGACATGTTGGAGCAGGATGTCATTCAGCCTTCAGCTAGTCCCTGGTCCGCTCCTATGATTCTCGTCTCCAAAAAGGACGGAACATCTCGCCCTTGTATAGATTTTAGACGCCTGAATAACATTACCATCCCAGACCGTTTCCCGATTCCAAACATGCAGGAAACAATTCTGAACGTAGGGAAAGCGAACTTTTTTTCATCCCTCGATTTAGCATCAGGTTATTGGCAAATGGAGGTCAGTCCCGAATCTCGGGCATTGACTGCTTTCTCCACTAACCGAGGCCATTACGAATTCCAGGTTTTACCTTTCGGAGTCCGAAATGGGCCTGCTAATTTCTCTAGGTTGATGAATATAGTCCTTTCCGACCTATTAGGTGTCGAAGCTCTCGTGTATCTTGACGATATTATCGTCTATAGTTCGGACATAAAAACACACTTTCAACGCCTTCATAATGTGCTATCACACTTGAGAAAAGCACACCTTAAACTGAAGCTTGCAAAGTGCAATTTTTTACAAGAATCCCTGGTATACCTAGGATTCCTACTCTCGTCCACAGGAATTAAACCTGATCCAGCCAAACTCGAAGCCCTGGAAAGGTACCCTGTACCCAAGACCATCGACGACGCCCGTGCATTTATTGGTTTTGTCGGATTCTATCGGAACTTTATCCCCCAATTTTCGAATATTGCTAAACCCATTACTAATTTGTTCCAGAAAAATTCGAAATTTAACTGGGAATCCGATCACCAACATGCTTTTGAAACTTTAATTAATAAACTAATCTGTCATCCCATTTTACAATATCCTGATTACACAAGACCCTTCATCATAGCCACAGATGCTTCCTCCTATGGACTAGGAGCCGTCCTGTTACAGGACGTAGACGGTGTGGAATTACCCATTGCTTATGCCAGTCAACTTCTCTCTGCACCTCAACGGAATTATTCCACTACGGACCGAGAGGCCCTAGCGGTATATTGGGCTTTGAAAAAATTCCGAAATATCGTCTATGGCTACGATGTAACCATCAAGACTGATCATACGCCCCTACACATATCTCATAATTATACCATTTTTCGATTTCCTCACTTATGACGTATATAAATTTCACCCTTTCCCAACACCCTACCAAAATAACTCTAATGTCTATCGATTGTATTTACCCACCGTACCACCTTACCTTTTCCTCACCAAAGATCTATCAGCTTATTCTATGATGTCAGATAGCGACGTCCAGCATTGCCGATTCCCGCAACCAAATAAACAACTCATCTGCCCTCCACTCAAACCAGTTATTCCTCCCACTACTAGGTCTTGCTTTATCGATTTAATTCGTGACCGGCATGCCCCCGTATGTTCATTTAAAAAATTTCATTCCCCTAAAACCATCCAACTACGAATTGGACCAGACATCTGGGTTTCCTTCGCGAACAGGACTGCCGCTACCCTCGAGTGTCCATCGAATTATTCCCTCATTACAATCCCTATGGTTATTCGGCTACCAATTGGTTGCTCCTTGCGTTCAAAAGCCCTCCAAATATACAACCCGTATAAGGTTACCCTTAATAACTCACTCATACCCATTTCCGTCGCAAATTAAATTTAAACCCGTCATAGAGATCTTAAATCTCTCCATAAAACCTGTAACCATCCTACCCGAACTACATGCCCCTGAATGGAATGATCAATTGAGCCGGTTTAAAATTTCTGATGATAACCAAAATAATCTCTTACAAATACTACAACCGGTAACCATTTTCTCAACATCTGCCGTTAGTATCATTATTGTATGTGCTATTATCCTCGGTATATTTGTGGTGAAAAGATCATTCTGGGAACAAAGAAAACCAAGTGACACGGAACATAAACTATTTATGCACGACCAAGAGTGCGTACCCAGACCACGTGAACTAGACTTAACCACCCGACTTATGTTGTATATATAAATCTGTATTATAAAACCAATAGTTATCATCTAGTTAGCATTAGTTAGGCTGTTACGTTATTATATTAATATCATTCTAGAGGGAAGAGCCCTGTAAAAATGAACCATAAATAATTCCCATATTCCTATATTATCTTATCCTTCATGTAATTCTTGTATTCATTTATAGTCTCTGTATCCATTGTAAGAAAAAGTATCCATTTTAAAAATTCATGTGTTATATGGTTCATGTATTTATATAATTCTGTATATTCTTATATATTTAACTTTATATAATGCCTATACTCATATGTATGTACGTGTGTGTATTCATTTTTACATAAGGACCAAAATCGCCCAACGCGATTTGGATAAAATTTTTGATTTGCTTTCTACTTTGCTAAATAATTGGTGACCTGTTGTTTTTTAAAATCTCATAATCATTTTTTAGATTTCGCTTAATAAGGAATCCTGTTTAAGCTTTGCAATGTTCACATTTTGTATACACTCTCTTTCGTTATAAACAATGAGATCATGTCTTGCCTAAGCATTAAAATTGTACATCTTAAACCTTAAAATTTCACTCATATGCATATTTTAGTGTAAAGATGCATAGTCCGATTTCCACTTTTAGTTAACTTGGCAGATCATGATAACATCAGATCTGAAAAGTCGCGGTTTAAGATAAAAATATGGTTTCGTCTTCAAATATTTTGTTTACTCGTTCAAGCCTTACCACAGCTAAAAAATTTACTTATTTTAAATATTGTGCAAAAATAATACAGCCTTCTTAGCATTTAATAATAATAATGTTAGCAGTTTTTGGGTATATAAACCCATTAAAATTATTCCATTGGCATTCAGAAGCTAATTCAGAGGCTGAGCACTACTGTATCTTTTAGCAGTAAAGTTACAATTGGAGAAACTTTTTATTGTCCCCTTCGAGCCTTGCTCTCTTCAGAAAAACTTAGAAAACTTTCCGGATACTATAAGAAGAATCCGGAACCTTCAGCATTTAGATTGCAAATCTACCAGAGTCCTCCGAGCCACTATAGAAGAACTCGGAGAGTAACATAGAAGAAAACCACTTCAAGTCACACATCCGTTGCTTGCCGCCTAACCAGAACCCCCGTCGATCCGAACCACCCCAGGGCCATAGACGGAGGGGTTAACACATATAAACACATGTCCGTACCATGTTTCACTCTACTGTAAAGCCAAACTGATTATCATAAGTCTGCAAGTAAGTACTTTAGAAAGTATACTGGCAAGTGCTATTGGCCTATAATTATTCTTATCATGGATACTAGCACCCTATTTTTAACAACTGGCAACACTGCAACTGACAAAATGGACTGTGGCAATGTAATAACGTGGGGGTGTTAGACCCCGTTAGGTATTAGGTTATTAAATAGACAATAAAGGTACTTACAGGTGCTTTGATTTAGATCTTCTTTAGGTCCTACCATAGGTGTCAGCGTTCCACAACAACCTATTCGTTTTCTAACTTTACTAATTTAGAAGCGGATCACCTGAAGATCCGTCACCCCAACCTTTCTTAGTTAGCTTTATAAGGCTAATTAACGAAAATATCACGATCTAACCTAACCAATCGTCAAGGGCGTACAGTTGACCTAACGATTGGTTACGTTAGGTCGTGATATTTTCGTTAGTTAGCCTTATAAAGCTAACTAAAAAAGGATCGGGAGACGGATCTTCAGGTGATCCTTAGAAGCTATAGACATTACCCCAAACTGATATAATAATTAATTAGACAACTTCAATTGCTTTCCTTATGCACTTTAGAAACATCACCAAATTAAACTTAGCACCAACGATTTAGTCAGATACAAAAACACATGCTGGATTTAGCCAGCCCATTGACCAAAGAGACCGCGTTCCGCTATTTTTCTTTTTGTGTTGCCATTCAGCTTTCTTTTAGTGACTTTTCCCTTTAGTGATTTTTAGACTATATATATATATATATATATATATATATATATATATAATTTAGGGTGATTCAAATATGGGGGTAAAAATTTTTTTTTTATATTTTAATGTGTTCAACCCTTTAAATGGTTCATTTCAGCATAAAACCAACTATCCTAAAATATTTTAGCAAATTGTTAATTTTTAGGGGTTGCTACCAGCAATTAAAAATTTTACAGAACGACTCAAATTGTCAAATTTTTCCACACCACCCAGGGGGTACAGTACAAGGCGCATTGCTTTTTTTTAATGTGGAAAGCTCCCCCGTAGGTCCTACCATAACCACAAGCATGCATAATTAAACTAGCATGATATTTGAGACATTAGCTGTCCTTACTTCATCAATGTTTCTTTCTTTCTATCAGGGTAAACAGCCCTGTAGTTTTTCACTGCTTGTAGCAAGAATTGTTTTTGATCTTCATCATGTGTTAGTATTTTATTATATTCATCCATTAATTTTACTCCTCTTTCCGCTATATCATTCACGACTTTCCACTGTTTATAGATTTCTTAGCGGAGTTATACTCTTCATCATTATGCCATTCTTTAACATCTTTGAGTAAAAATTTTGAACTAAATTCTGTTATTGTAAAGAATCTTTGAGTATTTGATGACAAAATCTTTTAATTTCTTCGTTGGAATAAGTGCAGGATCTAGAAAAGCCCGTTTTGCAGGAAGAGTTTCTGTTGTATTTTGCAAGGCCTTTACAATTTTGTTTTTCGTTTCAGTAGGCACTTCATCATCATAAAAGGCCAAGGCTACCAGTTCTGATAGGTACCAGAGGTGACCTAACAGTTTTTTAGTAGCAACAAATGCAATTGTGTCATTTATTTGTTTGTAGACTACAAGATTCTGTAATAATTCCAGAGCAAGACGAGGAGCGCAAGATGGCACAGGAGCTGTAAACCATGCCTTTACATATAACCGAGTAGCAAATAGACAGATGTCTTTTAGTCCTTTTTGTCTTTTACTGAAATTTTGAACTAAGATTTGAACATAAAAATTTTTAATGAATATGTAATTTTGGCCATCCACCTAGCCCGATGAAGTCCTGCTGGATGTTTAAATTTGATTCCACCTTTTGGTTCACCTCCCAAAAAAATAATTGTTAACTGCAATAGTTCTAGGTAATCGTCTCTTGGTTGGAATGTATCTAGTTGATTTGTTGCAAATATAATTATGTCATCTTTGATGTCATGAATATTTTCATAGATATCTGGATCTGATAATGCTGTTTCGTAGTCCTCCTTATTAATGCTTGACCATTTTTCTCTGAACTTCTTAAAAAGGACTATATCTGGGCCAGAAGATGGTGATAAAGGACTTTGAAACAACAGCTTCCAGCATAATTTCAAATATATGGTGTCGACATGCCAGCCACAATAAATCGTTGTCGAATTTTTGTTCTAGAAGAATAGCTGCACCATTTCTAGGACCAGTATTGGCTGCCGTTGTATTGAAGCACATGCATTTATTTGTTCGCAGATGTCCCATTCAAACGATGTCTGATTGTTTGCATTAAAAAAAGACGCATTTCTGTCACTCAATTTTGCAACATCAAGACTTCCTAATAATTTATCATCAAACAATTTTCTACGTTTGCCAACCTTACTTTTCCATGTTGAAGGTTGTGCAGCACAGAAACCAGATTCATCACTTTTACTCTCTTCTGATTCTGATGATGTACTGGTGAGTATGACAGCCTCTTCATTCTTCTTTCTTTTGATCTCTTCTTCTGCTTTCCTCTTTTCATAACGTTGTTGCTTTTCTGCTGCTCTTTGCTCTTTTTTAGCAACAGCCTTATCAATGGTACCCATTTTTCCATGAAGTCCTTTCTCACGTTGCATTTTCAAGAATTTCTTATCATCTTCTATTTTTATAAGCTGCATAGCATTCTCATGAGCAATGTCAAATAAGTTTTCCAGTTTATCTTTCCATTTTTTCTCCTTTATTATTTAAATTTTGTGATCTTTTCAATTTGTTTGCTTTGTTTTTCTTAAACAGCTGTCATTCCTTCAGTATTCCTTGAATTTTATCTACTACATGTATTCTTTGTTTTGCTGGTATTCCTGCTTTTTTCCAAACTGCTAGCACATCATCCGCAGTAGAGCAGCATGATTCTCTAATGTCTTGCTTTTTAATATTTCTGTAGTGCATGAAGAGGGCCATCATTTCCTTCTCTGATGGTAATACGGATGTTTTTAGTACTGCAGAGGGCTGCCCAATTAGCCATACTTCAGTTTCTTTTCTTGTAGAACTTCTCCCAAATGAGCAACTGGGTGATGGTGAGTTAGGCCTAGCTTCCATAATCGATTAATTGGTATCAAAATTACGGGTTCCAAGCAACAATTAAAAGCAAGCTAGTATATAAACCATTAATTAAAAATTCTGAAATATAAACAATTAAACATAAAATCATAAGTTGTAAAAACAAACAAATTGAAAAAGAGGGAAACTTTGACGCCTGGTAGCACAGAGTAAATTTTATTTAAAATTCACCAAATTTGGCATACACTACTTTTTTGTCATAGGGAACAAAAATACAGGTTGAACAATTAAAAAAAAATACTTTGATTTTTTGAATCACCCTATAATATATATATATATATATATATATATATAATATATATATATATATATATATATACGTAGGGAATCCAAAAAGTTTCCGGAAAATTCAAAACGCTTTAATACAAAAAACCTTTAATAAAAGTTCCAGAATGGTCAAATAACTTTAATAAAAAGAAAATAAAAGAGGATATACGTTTAGGAATGCTCAACAACGTTTGACATAATTCCCACCTATCTCTATACACTTTTCTAAGCGATGTTTCCAACGTTCCAATCCATTTTTATAAAATTCAGAGTTTTTCGACTGAAACCATCTCAAAACTGCTGTTCTGGCATCTGCTATCGAGTCGAAACGCGTTCCTTTTATGTGATCCTTCAATTTTGGGAATAAAAAAAGTCGGAAGGGGCTAGATCCGGACTGTAGTTGGGGGTGAGGTATGATTTCCCATCGAAATTCCCGTAACACGGCTCTTGAGGCATTTGCAGTGTGAGCAGGTGCATTGTCGTGATGGAAAAGCACCCCGCGATGAAGTTTACCAGGTCTTTTTTCAACGAGCTTATCTTTCAGCTTCCTCAAAACATTTT
Organism: Bathynomus jamesi; assembly: GCA_023014485.1. NCBI lineage: Eukaryota > Metazoa > Arthropoda > Malacostraca > Isopoda > Cirolanidae > Bathynomus > Bathynomus jamesi. Next base: position 213,011 of record JAJOZX010004301.1, read on the forward strand.
CATAATATTGGGCGGTGACTTTTTTTGTCCTTCAAGAAAGTCCACTAAAATTATTCCTTCACAATCCCAAAAAATTGTAGCCATTACCTTTTAGCTGATCTTTCTGCTTTAAATTTGATTGGGCCATCTGATCCTCTTGGGAGCCATTGTTTTGACTGAACTTTGCTTTCCGGATCATACTGATAAATCCAGGTTTCATCCCCCTGTTACAAGTCTATGCATAAAACAATCTTCATGAACTTCCATTCGATTCAAAAGATCAACAGAAAGACTAGCCCTTTGGTCAAACTGTTCTTGGCACAACGCTTTAGGCACCCACCGAGCAGAAAGTTTGCTAAGTTCTAAGGTATCCACCAAAATGGAATGAGCAGAACCACGAGAGATACCCACCTCATTGGCTATTATTTCACAGGAAATTCGACGATCTTTTTCGACTAGTGACCGAACAGCAGCAACAGTTTCTTCATTAATTGATGTTGATGGCCTTCCACTCCTTTGGTTATCATTAAGAACCTCTTGACCCGTTTTGAATCTTTTGATCCAGTCATAAACGACTGATTTCTTAGGTGCTTCATCTCCATAAACTTCACGTAAGGCATCAAGTATTTGTGGTGGTTTCCATTTAAGTTTTGTTAGGAATTTAATGTTAGCTCTCCACTCGAATTTTGAGATTTCCGTTGCCATGAAAAATAGGGTTCTTTTTAACTCCGTCTTAAAGCACTGTCACCAAGGTTGTGTAAGTCTTAGCATGGCCTAATATGTATGAAGGTCCAAATTCTTGTCAAAACAAGAATTCATTAAATTCTGATTTGAAATGATTGAATTATTAAACTTTTCCGGAAACTTTTTGAATTACCCTCGTATATATATATACTGTACACACGTCATCTCACTCCTCCCCGACAAGTTGAGTCTGTCAGAGGGGGGGGAGAGACCCTAGACGACCTGCGGAGCGGGGTTGATGTAGTAGGAATAGGTGCAACCTACATAGGCGGGGGAATTGAACCATTTTCAGGAGGATCGGGTCTCCCTTCCGGAAGACGCTGGTCATCCTACAATTCACGTTCCCATATCTGGTCCTGATGGCGTTTAATAGAATGACCATCTTCTAGTTGGCACTTGAAGGAAACAGGGCCCGTTCTTTCCTGCACCGTTGCAGGAACCCATTTTGGTCCAGCCCCATAGTTGCGAATCATAACTGGATCATTAGGTTGCGCTTCTATAACTCTCCTTTTTTTTAGTGTCATGATTCAACTTCTGTTTTTCCTGATGGCGTAAAACTCGTTGTTGTAACGTTTCGTTTGGACATAACAGATCGAAAACTTAACAAATTTTCCCTGCCAATCATGAGTTTAGAAGGAGACACCCTTGTCGTTGTGTGAGATGTTAGTCGATATTTAAACAAAAATTTATCCAACACCACTTGCATTTCCTCCCCATGAGAATGACGCAAGGCCGACTTGAAAGTACGGACCATGTTTTCCGCGAGACCATTAGTAGATGGGTGAAAAACACTAGACCGGACATGTTTAATGTCATTTAGGTGGACAAAAGAACGAAATTCCTCACTGGTAAAACAAACACCATTGTCGGAAACTTGAACTATGGGTAAATCCCATCGAGTGAAACACGAACGAAGTAAGCGAATAGTAACCCCCGAAGTCATGGAAGTGGTTGGAAAAATTTCCACCCATTTAGACTAGGCGTCCACAGTGACTAGAAAATAGATATTATTTATAGGACCTGCTTAGTCAACATGGATCCTATGCCAAGGTAGTGTAGGCCATTCCCACGGATGAAGTGGACTTTTCCTTGGGAGATCTCTGTTCTCTCGGGAGTTTTGACAGGAACGAACCAATGATTCGAGTTCTCCATCTAAGAGCTGGCGAGAGCTTATTTCTGGTGGCCACACCAGAAATAAGCTCTTGCCAGCTCTTTCATTTTTGTTGCACTCATGTGTTCAGCGTGAAGTTCCTTCACTACAGTAAATTCGACCTGCCTTCATTCGGAATTATCACTCTGTGGCCCCATAAGAGACAGCCATTTTAGATTGAGAGTCCAGACCGACGTTGATAAAAAGGCTGTAATTTACCTTCAACCTTAGTAGGCCAACCAACTGAGCAGTAATGAATGACCCTAGACAGAAAAGGGTCTGATTTTGTCCACTACTCTATCTGTACTGCAGTTACTGGAGTGGAGTCCAAAAACTTCACCAAGTGAACCCATTCTGTAGGTATAGGTACGCATTCATTTGGATTTTCTAAAGGCAACCTACTTAGACCATCAGCCGTACCTAGAAGTTTGCCTGACCGATGTACTAAGTCAAATTTATAGGCTTGTAGAATCAATGCCCATCGTTGTATCCTACCTGAGGCCATCACTGGAATATTTTTAGGAGGTGAAAATAAACCTAAAAGAGGCTTATGGTCAGTAATTAGTTTGAATTCATGACCCGATAAATAGAAATGAAATTTCTTTACTGTAAATACTAAGGCTAAGGCTTCACGTTCAAGTTGTGCATATCGCCTTTCAATCTCAGTTAGTGTTCTAGAACCAAACAGATAGGCCTATCTACACCATCAATGTGGTGAGATAACACTGCCCCAATTCCATAAGAACTGCTATCCGCTGAAACTACGAGAGGAAGTTTAGGATCATAATGCACCAGGAGAGTGGACTTTAGTAGTACGTCCTTTGAAGCTTCAAATGCTTCCTTTTGGGTTTTCTCCCATCTCCACTGTTCCCCAGATCGTAATAACTTATTTAGGGGTTCAAGGAAAGTCGATGCATAAGGCAAAAATTTCCTATAAAAGTTTAGGAGACCTAAATAAGCTTGTAACTGCGTGATGTTTTTTGGAGGTGGTGCATTTTTATTGCTTCTAGTTTATCCACCGTTGGATGAATGCCTGAGGCATCTATGCGTAATCCCAAATATGAAACCTCATTAGTGACCCAAGAACACTTTTCTTTTTTTAGTATTAGAAAATCTAGAAGAGGAAGAGTCATTGTTGTCCCAAGGCGATATGATGACTAAGCTGATTGATGCAGCATTGCTTGTATATATTAAGTTAAGTGTATATATATATATATATCCATCTCATAATTGTAAGGTTAGTGAAAAATTCACTTAATTTAGAGCTAGCATTTTTGGGCTCTTGTGGCATCATTGTTTGGGCACTCTTGTGGCATCATTTTTTGGGGGCACTGCGCGTCCTTCCTACTCGTTTGTTGACTGCGGCACTTACAGGGCGCGGTCTTATAGAGAGCTCTCTTGCAATTCAATTTGGTTGTTTAGATACAAGATTGTTGCATCGTACAATGGTGTAGGTTGTGTTGTTGTTGCAAGGTTTAGAAAGAAGACCATAAATAGTGCCTCTTTTGTTTTTTATCTTAATTTTATGCAATTGAGGCCTAAGGTAGGCCCACATCGAGTCAGCAACCCTGAGGTAGGACCTAATAGGACCTCCAAGTCCGCAAGTTTTTAGTCTAGCTTAACCTGGGCTGTAGGTTAAACTGGCCGTTCAGAGCTTGGCCGTTCATGGCTCAGCTGGGATTCTGAACCCAATAAAATAAAAAATAACATGGTCCTTCGAAACCGGATTCTAGCTCAAGACTGAGTCAGTGACTATTTTCCGGCAAAGTTCTGATTGTGCAAATTGTAGCCCAAGTTAGGCCTGGACGAGTTGATCATAATTGAATTAAGGTCCCAGGGTAGAAAGTTTGGTCGCCTAATTGCGAAACTTGGCCGTTAGTCTGTCGTTGTTTTGGGCCTACATTTTTACCGGTTTAGTTAATTTTGGTTTACTATTCGTAGGTGAAGGTTGCAGACTTCACTGCGCCAGTTACTTGGGTGGAAAATTTGGTATTCCATACTGGTGGTTGGTCAGTACCCCAACCAAGCAATTCAGTTTATTTGAAAAAAGCAAAATTTGAGTTTGATCAGTTTGGTTAAGTGTTTTCGCCAATTAAGCTTATTTGGTATTGAGCCCAATTGTTGTTTGCATTGAAGATGAGTGCAGCTGAATTGAACAAGTTTAAAAAAAGGAAAAGCGCCTACAAAGGTCTAATTACAAAGGTCATTGCCACTATAGATTCTGCCATAGAGCAAGAGAATTTAAGCTTAGTGACTGCGCAGCTTTCCATATTAGAAACTAAAAAGGTTGCTCTAAGCGAAGTAAATATTAAAATCGAAGCTCTTATAGAAGAGGATGAAATAGAAAATAACGTAATTTACGTTGAAGAGATTATTGATGATATAATTAAAGTATGCCACAGAGAAAAAGAGTTTAGCAGCTCAGTACAGTTAGAGACCAGGTCTAATAATGAAACACAACCTTCAACAAATGGTGTTTGTGAAGTTAAGGTTAACAGATCTGCAGTTCAATTACCGATGCTTGTACAGACTTGAAGTTGAAGTTGAAAGTGTACTCAAAACATTTTCTGGGAGTATTCAGGAATGGCAAGAATGGGCAGACAGTTTTCAATCAACAGTTCATTCTAGTCAAGTGTTAAGTGCGGTGGAGAAGTTTAATTATTTGCAGTCCCTCTTGGGAGGGGAGGCAGCAAAGACAATAGCAGGATTAGCATTAACAGAAGCTAATTATAATGTGGCTTGAAATATATTAAAGAAACGGTTTGGTAAGCCAGAGATCTTAATTAAAAACCACCTCCGCGAACTTTTAGCTATACCTCCTGTTAATAATTCCAATAGTGTTAAGGAGTTACGGCAGTTGTATGATGAATTTAAAGTTAGAACTAGGTCCCTGGACAACTTCGGGGTAGGAATGGAAAGGTATGGTATAATGTTGGTCACTATACTGGAGTCTAAAATGCCTAGCTCAATTTTGTTTGAATTAAGTCGGGGACACTCTACAGAACATGAGTACATCCCCCTTCAGCAGATGTTAAGTCTTTTAGGCACAGAATTAGCAAGACGAGAGGAAATTGAGTTTGCACAGTGGGATGTTAAACAAGGGGACAAAGGCAGGCACAGCACCAAAGTTTCTACAAAAAGGAATGGCGCAGGTACAGTGTCAGCTCTACATGCATCCTCTGAGAATAAATTAAAGGGAATCAAGGAATGCATATCTTGCGGGGGTGTTAGACCCCGCTAGGTATTAGGTTATTAAATGGACAATAAAGGTACTTACACGTGCTTTGATTTAGATCTTCTTTAGGGCCTACCAGGGCTGGTCCTAGCTTCTGAGGGGCCCTGTGTAAGATGGGTTGGGGGCCCCCATTCCTTACACAACCCTCCCAGTGCCCCACATATGTTTCTGATTTTTTATGAGTCTTGGGTTGTTTTTCTTGCTCTGGTGGCTGTTACACTTTCTCGGACAGCTTCATTCCTGCTTCCAGGCTTCTTTATTTTTTCTGGCTGCTAATATAGATTTGCCCAAACTTGCCCGTTTTTTTGGTGGCATGGTAAAGGTGTTGGGGTTTTCAAAAACTGCTAAAAAACATTGCCACATTAACTTCCTGTAACTATTCGCACAAACAGACAAACAGACAGGCTGACCGACTCTCTGTTGACATTTTTCATCCCATAAGACGTTCCTGTGCCAAATTTGGTAACTCCTCATCCCATAAGACGTTCCCGTGCCAAATTTAGTAGCTCTTCATCCCATAAGAGGTTCCCGTGCCAAATTTGGTCGCTCTAGGTCAAACGGTTTGCGCTTGCATAAAGGACAAACAAACAAACAGACAGGCAAAAATATATATAGGATAAGATAATATATATATATATATATATATATATATATATATATATATATATATATATATATATATATGAAAATTATTTCACGAAAGTAACACGTGAAAAATATTTATGATGAATAAAACCACGAAGGAAAGGAAACACAAACAGGTGCTCAAGCGCTTTCGTCTAATGACATCCTTAGGAACACTGAAGTACATAAAAGGTTACGGCCTATATATAGGTTACAGAAAGAAAAAAAAAAAATAAAGAAATAAATAACATACATACACACAAACATATATATATATATATATATATATATATACATACATATCTACACACACACACATATATATATATATATATATATATATATATATATATATATATATATATGCAATAAACAGAGAAGTAAAAATAAAAATTAAAAATTAAAGGATTAACAAAGAGGCATACAGATTTGTAAGGAAAAATATCGATTTTTAGCACAAGATCAAATGAATTATAAAAATGCAAATTTATACTGGAAATCTGCCCGGGTTTTAACACTGCCTTTTATAGTCAAGTTTCGATATATATAAAGATAAAATGAAGATTAAAAGTTAATAAAGTAGCATACAAGTTTACCAAAGATTTAGCGTCCTACCTTTTTATCTAAATCTGTTTTGAAGGAATTCAAAACAACAGGATCGAGTTGAAAAAGACCTTTGCTTATGTTGAAGTTATTTGAAAGTTGGACTCTAGCAACATTGTTAATAGAAATATTCTTGAGTCTGCCATTATCCAACTTTCAAATAACTTCAACATAAGCAAAGGTCTTTTTCAACTCGATCCTGTTGCTTTGAATTCCTTCAAAACAGATTTAGATAAAAAGGGTAGGACGCTAAATCTTTGGTAAATTTGTATGCTACTTTATTAACTTTTAATCTTCATTTATTTTTATATATATCGAAACTTGACTATAAAAAGCAAAGTGTTAAAACCCGGGCAGATTTCCAGTATAATTTGTATTTTTATAATTCATTTGATCTTGTGCTAAAAATCGATATTTTTCCTTACAAATCTGTATGCCTCTTTGTTAATCCTTTAATTTTTAATTTTTATTTTTACTTCTCTGTTTATTGCATATATATATATATATATATATATATATATATATATATATAATTTATATATATATATATATATATATATATATATATATATGTGTGTGTGTGTGTGTGTGTGTGTGTGTAGATATGTATGTATATATATATATATATGTGTTTGTGTGTATGTTATTTATTTATTTTTATTTTTCTTCTTTCTGTAACCTATATATGGCCGTAACCTTTTATGTACTTCAATGTTCCTGAGGATGTCATTAGACGAAAGCGCTTGAGCACCTTTTTGTGTTTCCTTTCCTTCGTGGTTTTATTCATCATATATTATATATATATATATATATATATGCACTAGAATCACAAAATAACACGTGACCTTATTAATAAGCAAACAACCACAAGGAAAAGGAAACACAAAGTCCGAGCGCTTTCGTGATATATTCACATTATCAAGGAAGAACAGAAAATGTCTCCTATTTTCTGTTCTTCCTTGATAATGTGAATATATCACGAAAGCGCTCGGACTTTGTGTTTCCTTTTCCTTGTGGTTGTTTGCTTATATATATATATAATATATATATATATATGTCTTTCGCAAATATATAACAGGAAGGTAAATCAGTATCAGTGTTCCTCTTTTATTATTTAAAGAATTACAAATATTCAAAATTACATAGTACAGTATAAATTTGAAATGATTTTAATGTGGAGAAAATAAGCAATGGCGGAAAATAAAATTGGCAATTGTAAATATAGTTTGATAAAATGATAAATAAAAGAACAAGAAGAAATAAATTGTTGAAGCCAACTGCAACCAAGATTAGAAAAATTAACAAAAAACATCAATGTTTGTCAGATCACGGTTTTAAATTTTCGGATGATGTCTTTATGGCAATACTACATGAGGTGCCGCTGAGGTGACGGATGGTCAGATTTATTTGTTATATGTCTCGATATTATGATCAATAAACTGATGATGTAGTAGACAGTTGATATATTAGATATAATTGATATATGCCGTATAATAACCAAAAAATATACGGTCACCAAAAATAGATTGATACCCGAACAGAAATACTGATAATAGTATCGTATACGCCGCGCACACGCCACATTAGTACATAAAGAGACGAAAAAATTAAACGAAAAGAATTTTAACAGTGACAGTTCTGAACACATAATGACAAAAAGTAGCCTACTAATATAAATATAATAATACACGCTTATTTATGCTGCTTATTTACATTCTTTTATGTGGTTTTGTGTCGTTTTTATAAGTTTGGTGATGCTATAGCATCTAAAAATACAAAGAACAAATTAATTTTGGAGGGGGCCCTCTAATTGATGGGGGCCCTGTGCAGCCGCAAAGGCCGCACATAGCTGGGGCCTACCATAGGTGCCAGCGTCCCATGACAACCTACTTCGTTTTCTAACTTTACTAATTTAGAAGCTATAGACATTACCCCGAACTGATATAATAATTAGACAACTTCAATTGCTTTCCTTATGCCTTTAGAAACATCACCAAATTAAACTTAGCACCAACGATTTAGTCAGATACAAAAACATATGCTGGTTTAGCCAGCCCATTGACCAAACAGACCGCGTTCCGCTGTTTATCTTTTTGTGTTGCCATTCAGCTTTCTTTTAATGACTTTTTCGTTTAGTGACTTTTAGACTATATATATATATATATATATATATATATATATATACACTCGGCCGGGTCGAAAATGGTAAAAAAAAAATATTTCTTAAAAAGTACGCTATGTGAGAAGTTTCATTTTATCATCTTAACAAAATATTAAAATATCAAGCATGTGCTATCCCTGCTACCGCTAGCACATACCCCCCCCCCCCCTCTTTTACCCTCATATTTGCATATATTTAAATGGGAAAAATTTGTATTTCTTAAAAAGTACACAATGTGAGAAGGTTTTTTTTTTATTACTTTAACAAAATATTAAAAAATCATGTGCTACCCTACTACCCGTATCACATGCCCCTCCTCCCTTTTTTACCTTCATATTTGCATATGTTTAATGTTGTTATATGTTAAATGATAAGTTGTTTGTTTAATGCTTGATATTTTTATGTTTCAGATAAATAGAAATAATTTTTCAGATAAATAGAAATAATTTGCATTTGCTTTAATTATAATTTGAATTATCATAAATTATAAATTACATATAATTTGATTTTACTTCTGAATATAAACTATGACTACTCGAAGCAAGTCCTCAAATGCTCAAATGCAGCCTTTGGATATCCTACGGAATTCCTAGCAGCCATGACTCCTTCAAAAGCAGATGTTGTGAGACACTACCTTTTTGTGCGCCATCGTGAAGAAGCTAAATCAAAAGGATCAGCAACTGCTAATGATTGTTACAGGGTTGTTGCAAAAGATATTGAAGACATTTGGATGAAATTTTCTTTTCCTACGATTAACACCAAAGGTATCTATCTATCTTAAAGTCAGTCGACTAATAGAAGAAGCCTCAAAATTGAACAAGGTGCCGTTACATCGAAGAAATGAAAGTTTTGCCTTAAAAGTAGCTCAGTATGATGAAATGTTTGATATACCTTCTTGTGAATGCTATGATAACGGAATTGAGAGGAAATTTTGCAAGTATAAGGATAAAATACCAATGGCAGGATGGGAGTCTTTTGTGGGTCAAAAACAAAGAAAAAACCAGTTAGGACCAATTGATCGCATAGCTAGTTCAACAAAAAAGAGATCTTTAGCAAGAGCCCAAGAAGCACAAAACCATCAACTAAAAGCCCAAGAAGAAATGACTGAAGCTCTCCTTTTCTTAGGCTTTAATCAACTTAATTGAACGACATTCCTGTTAATATAAATAACAATAATATAGTTATGGTACAAATATATATATATATATATATATATATATATATATATATATATACTCAATGACGCAAGTTATAATAAACATAGATATAGTAAACATAGGGCATTTATATGAATTGTTTATACTACAGATTAGGATTAATTACATCAAAGAAAATATCATTACCTTCATATAATAAAGTATCTTACATCTCATCAGTTGAATTCAGACATCATCAGATTCATCAGTTTAATCGAATTGAATATAAACACAAATGATTTTACTTATATAACATTCTAATAAAGTCATCGTAAACCTGCAAAATAATATTACAGTTTTCCCTCCTACTTAGATAGAACAATATTGTCCTCAAAATAACTAGGCGGACACCGAGTACGCCCTGATCGCCGTACCTCAGTCATAGGGGACTCTGTATTTTGATTATCATCATCTACTGAAATCTGAGGAGCGTTGACCGGTGAGGGATTGGAGGGAACAATGGTGGGTGACGGATTTGAGGGCAGGATGGTAGGTGACGGGGGATGGTTGTTTAACACACCATCACCTTCGTTAGTATTTTCATATTCTCGAGTTTCAGATTCCCCACCAAGGGCGAGGTGCTTAAGCGAGATAGTAGTCTCTCGGCCTCCCGGGAGACGAACATGAGCATATTCGGGATTAGCCTCAATGAGTTCTACTTCTTCAACTGGAGGTTCATATTTAGACTGACGTGTATAATTTTTCAATAATATTTTACCCGGGGCGGTAAGCCACGTAGGTATGGAATGGCCATTTGTAGATCGACGCTGATAATTAAATATCTCTCATGAGGGGTGCAGTTTGTAGAAGTACATAAAAGAGATCGTATGCTATGTAATACATTGGGCAAAACCATTTCCCAACAGCCAACAGGGAGTTTTCTTGAAGCCAAAACTAAATTTACTCTTTTCCATATAATTCCGTTACATCTCTCAACTAAACCATTTCCCTGGGGATTATATGGGGTCGTTCTACAAGTGGCCACTCCGCGTGAGTTCAAAAACTGTTTAAGTGTATACGACATAAAGGAGGAACCTCTATCGGAGTGCACATACGCGGGTGCACCAAAGATAGCAAAAAGTTGACTAAGACAATCAACTACAGTTTCAGCAGAAGTGTCCGCACAATCGTCTACTATCGTCAGCAGATAACAATTACGGGAATTGGAAGGCAAAGTACCTTTAAAGTCAATATTTAATCTTTCGAAAGGTTGTGTAGCTTTTATTAACTGACCTTGATTACTATTTAAATACTTCGGTTTACACTGGGCGCATACAGTGCATTTTGAAATAGCGTTTTTTACATCTTCAATTGAATATGGGAGGTTTCGGCTTCTAACAAAGTGCCACATTCTAGTTACTCCGGGATGGCACAAGGCGATGTGTAACTCTTCTAAATGATGTTTATTAATAGATGCTATAAATGCGCGAGAAAGCGTATCCGGAGCTATATTTTCTCTTCCGGGTCGATATACAGTGTCATAACTGAAACTTGATAATTCAAGTCTCCATCTCATGATTTTCTCGTTCTTAACTTTTCCATTATGTTTAGTGTCAAACATAAACGCTACTGACCTTTGATCCGTTACTAGTTTAAAGTGTTTACCAAGCAGATAGTGCCGCCATTTTCGGATAGACTCAACAATGGCGTATGCTTCTTTTTCTATAGAGGAATGATTCCTTTCAGAGGGCGACAGAGTACGGGTGAAAAAGGCGACTGGACGTCCAGCTTGACAAAGTTGAGCAGCTATTGCGTAATCAGACGCATCAGTCTCTACTACAAAAGGAATATTATCATCAATGGCAACAACAACAGAATTAGCAATATCACTTTTAAGATTTTCGAAAGCATTAATTACGTTAAGAGGGAGAGGGTATGTTTTATTTTCAACCAAAGGTCGTACTTTCTCGGAAAATTTTCCGATCCATTTAGAATAGTGGGCAAACATACCCATTATTCGGCGCATGTCTTTAGCATTATTAGGAGGAGGCATTTCGAGCAGTGGTTTTAACCTCTCAGGATCAGGCTTTAAAGAACCATTACTTATTCTATAACCTAGTAAATCTATAGACTTAGATGTAGAACTCTTATTTTCGTTAATATGAAGATTATACTTTTTTACAACATTTAAAAATTTTGTCAAATTATCATCATGCTCCTTCTGATCGTGTCCACATATAGTGATATCGCCCACATAAATGAAAGTATCCTTTAAACCCTCTTTACGAATTATGTCATCGATTACTCTCTGACAACAGGCTACGCCGTTTGTTACACCAAACGGAATTCTATTGAAATGAAACGGCTGGCCACAGGCTTCGAAAGCAGTGTATGGCTTATCCTCCTCCTTGATATGGATCAAATGATAGGCGCTCTTAAGATCTATTGTACTAAAGATACTATATTGTGCAATTTCGCCCACCATTTCATTTATATTAGGCAGAGGATAAGCGTCCAACTGCGTGTATCTATTTACTGTTTGAGAATAATCAGTAACTAGGCGTTTTTTATGAGATTCATTGGCTACCACTAAAACTTGTGCCCGCCAAGGACTTCGACTGGGTTCGATAATGCCTTCCTTAAGAAGGCGATCTACTTCGGACGAAATAAAACTCATATCTGCCTGACAATATCGGCGTGACTTAATAGCAATGGGTTTGCATTCAAGACTTAAATTATTAAATAAAGACGGAGGTTCCACCTCGGCTGCTGCAAGGTTACACACAGTTAAGGGAGGTTCTCTTCCCTCAAAAGGTATCTCAACTGATTCATGTCTAGACAAAAAATCATGGCCAAGAATAACATTAGTACATAGATTAGGCAGAAGTGATAACTTAACATTTTTATTGGTACGATCCTTTAATGTCAAATCTACACAACAAAACCCATCAACTTTAGTTACATGAGAAATATTAGCCATTGACATTTGACTTTTACAAGGATATACCTTCCATTTGTTTTCTTTTACAATATTTATATCAATAAAATTTTCGGTACTACCTGTATCTACTAGCGCCTTCAAAGACAAACCATTAGCTAAAATAGTAAGCACTAGCAAAAGGTCGGCGCTACGCGCCGATTTTGCTAGATCTGCGGTGCTTCTGCTGAATTGTGGGCCTACGGCGTATTTTATTTTGAACATCAGTAGCCCTTTATCTGGATATCATTCCTATTCCTCTCACATTGGGCCTCAGTAATTGGGGTGCCTGCGGCCTTCCAGTTACTGGCAAACCAATTATTCATTCAATAAAACTACAGAATAGAACGCAGCCATGAAAATCTAAAGCTTCACAAATCTTAATACAATGAGCTCGGATTTGAAGCCTAAGATTTTCATGACTGCGTTCATTTCTATAGTTTTATTGGCCAAATAACTGAACTGACAGTAATTGGGGGCCCTGCGGCCCGCCAAATCATAGTTTTCATTGTTTCGAGTGCATCAATAATATTGTTATAGTGTTCCATTAGTTGTGATAAGCATGATCTTCCTGACCGGAATCGATGTTGGTTATCATTTTTTTTCTGAGTTTCCCCATTAACCCCACCCCCTCCCCCATTACTCCACCCCTCTCCCCCAATACCCCACCCCCCACCCCTCTCCCCCATTACCCCCAAGGGGGGAAGGGGGCTGGCACCTTGCAAAGGATTTACTTTAATTTTTTTTGAAGGGGGCTGGCACCTTGCAAAGGATTTACTTTAATTTTTTTTGGTTACATATATATATCGCATCTATTTTTCTGAGTTTCCCCATTAACCCCACCCCCTCCCCCATTACCCCACCCCTCCCCCATTTTGAGCCAAAATTATGATTAAAAATGAAGAAATGGAAGAACTGTACCCCTAAAAGGGGGGGGGCAGGATTTATGTTAGGGAATTTTTTTTAGCATGGGCACTGCACAATAAAAAGACGCATCGAATGGTGAAAACCGCATTGTTCTACACCAATTGTAGCGACCTGTAGGTGTGCGCAAAAAACTGTTACATATATATATATATAAGGCTTCATTTCTGAAATAGTATATTAGACTAGCAAAAGGTCGGCGCTACGCGCCGATTTTGCTAGATCTGCGGTGCTTCGGCTGAATTGTGGGCCTACGGCGTATTTTATTTTGAACATCAGTAGCCCTTTATCTGGATATCATCCCTATTCCTCTCACCTTGGGCCTCAGTAATTGGGGTGCCTGCGGCCTTCCAGTTACTGGCAAACCAATTATTCATTCAATAAAACTACAGAAAAGAACGCAGCCATGAAAATCTAAAGCTTCACAAATCTTAATACAATGAGCTCGGATTTGAAGCCTAAGATTTTCATGACTGCGTTCATTTCTATAGTTTTATGGCCCACCAAATCATAGTTTTCATTGTTTCGAGTGCATCAATAATATTGTTATAGTGTTCCATTAGTTGTGATAAGCATGATCTTCCTGACCGGAATCGATGTTCGTTATCATTTTTTTTTCTGAGTTTCCCCATTAACCCCACCCCCTCCCCCATTACCCCACCCCTCTCCCCCAATACCCCCCCCCCACCCCTCTCCCCCATTTACCCCCACCCTTCCCCCATTACCCCAAGGGGGGAAGGGGGCTGGCACCTTGCAAAGGATTTACTTTAATTTTTCTGAGTTTCCCCATTAACCCCACCCCCTCCCGCATTACCCCACCCCTCTCCCCAATACCCCTCCCCCACCCCCTCCCCCATTTACCCACCAATTTTTTTTCTGAGTTTCCCCATTAACCCCGACCCCTCCCCCATTACCCCACCCCTCCCCCATTTTGTGCCAAAATTATGATTAAAATGAAGAAATGGGAAGAACTGTACCCCTAAAAGGGGGGGGGGCAGGATTTATGTTATAGAATTTTTTTTAGCATGGGCACTGCACAATAAAAAGACGCATCGAATGGTGAAAACCGCATTGTTCTACACCAATTGTAGCGACCTGTAGGTGTGCGCAAAAAAACTGTTACATATATATATATAAGGCTTCATTCTGAAATAGTATATTAGATTAGTTGTGATAAGCATGATCTTCCTGACCGGAATCGATGTTGGTTATCATTTTTTTTCTGAGTTTCCCCATTAACCCCACCCCTCCCCATTAACCCCACCCCCGTCCCCCAATACCCCCTCCCCACCCTCTCCCCCATGTACCCCACCAATTTTTACCCCACCCTCCCCCATTACCCCACCCCTCTCCCCCAATACCCCCTCCCCCACCCCTCTCCCCCATTTACCCCCACCCTTCCCCCATTACCCCCACCCTTCCCCCATTACCCCCAAGGGGGAAGGGGCTGGCACCTTGCAAAGGATTTACTTTAATTTGTTTTGGTTACATATATATCGCATCTATTTTTCTGAGTTTCCCATTAACCCCACCCCTCCCCCATTACCCCACCCCTCCCCCATTACCCCCCTCCCCCATTACCCCACCCTCCCCCATTTTGTGCCAAAATTATGATTAAAAATGAAGAAATGGGAAAAACTGTACCCCTTGGTGTACCCCTTGGTTTCTGCGAGTATGTAGAGGAATTACGGCATTTGGAAGAGTGAAGTCCATGGTGTAGTGGTTATCGCGTCTGACCGGCAATCGGAAGATCCCGGGTTCGATTCCCAGGTGGTACTTCATTTTTTCATTTGTTGTTTTCTCTTTCTCGTCTTGCGCGGAATATCTCCTATACAAGCGTCGTTCTTTACGTTTATATATATATATAAGGCTTCATTTCTGAAATAGTATATTAGATTGCCTCTTTCAAAGAATGAGAAATAGAGCCTGATAGAGAAGCTAAAGTATTAACAGAAGCAGAAGCTTTTGAATTAGAGCGACAAACTCTGGCAAAATGGCCTTTAATACCACATTTATGATAAACTATCTCTTGCAGAACATTTAGCTCGCGGATGCACATTACTCCCACAAAAAACATCTACGAGACCTTGCTGCAGCAGTAGAAGACTCCTCGCAAAGAGTTTCATTAGCACCTTGTTTAGCCTCATGTTTTTTTATTGTAATTGTTTCAGTTTCACAACTAACTGAATTTAGAGGAGCATTAGAACGTATATAAGTATCAGACTGAATCTGAGCCAACTCAAGGCTGCGAGCTTGATCAAAAGCGATCTGTAAACTAAGAGATTTGTTTTCAAGCAATCGTTGCCTAATGAAAGGAGTATTCAAACCGTCTATAAAAGCATCTCTTATATATTCATCTCTGCATTGATCTGCAGAGACCGATTGAAAGTTACAATCTTTACTCAGATGCTTTAATGCATTCATGTAATGGTCCAAACTCTCTCCCATCTCCTGACGACAGGTGGCTAATAGGTGACGAGCAAACATTTCATTTTTCGGTTTTATATAAAGTTCATTGAGCAACTTTATAGCATCTTCATAGGTAGTACAATCAACTAGCCAACCAGACTCTGTACTGAACGGACGCATTTCCTGAACTCTCTGATATTGCATCTACTTTTGCAATCTTTTACTAATCTTACAAATCACCAACCCACATATTCCACTATCGCCTACTCAACATGGATTCAGACCTTACCACTCAACCACGACATTACTCACTAACCTCACTAACCTTACGGTAGAAGTAATTAGTAGCACGTCTATAAACATGTTTAAAAATCGATTAGACGCATATGTTGATAGATTGGGTAAGTTTAAGGTAGTAAAATTAAGGCTTTGTGGGGATAGATCCCACAGCTCAACACAAGTGTTGTCGGATATAGGGAGGCAGCGTCTTGGGTTAGGGGATACTCTCTGTCCTTACACACCCCATTTAAAGAGATTCCTCTACCGAGCGGTGCCCCCCATAGTACTGTGAGGTATTGAAAATCTCGTGATCTTCACTTGCCCCACAAACACCTTTAAATGGGAGACCAAAGATGGGTGCACACACATTTCTACATTACTGTACAGTCTTTACAGCCACACCTACATTTTTTCCTCCTAAGTGTATATATTGTAATGTATATGGTTGTAAATTTTGACTTCGTCCACAACGATATGGACCGTGACTTATTTTTCGTGACAAGGTACTAGTATTGATGGATACCGTAAATGAAATTGACTGGATTCTTTGGATCTGATATACCTATTTGCATGTCGGTTATAAATAGATATAGAGTGTAACATATTTGTGGATAGTAGTCTATTATGACTTGATCCTCTGGATCCAGAGATTCTATCTTTAGTTTTAAATCGATAATTAATTAGTTTTGCTAAATTGGTCATTGCCAATGTACAGGAAGTTGTTACTAAATTTCTTATGTTTCTTGTGGTTCGGAACCCACGTAAATTGTAGGTCCCCTCCGCCACCACGGAGGACATACACAATTACGAACACAGTTAGGTAGACCAGCCATGAGTGGATCCTAGGGTCTTTGTTGGTCTGAAACATTATAACATTATAACTCCAGACGACCAGCTCAACGTACACTATTAGCAACAATAGACATTAGTAAAGCATTTGATGCTATCCCACGCTTCCCTCTCATAAACAAAATACTCAACACAAACATGCACAATAACACCAAAAGGTGGCTGAACAACTATCTTTCAGGAAGATACTCACATGTAACATTTAATGGCAACTCATCCAAAAACAAGCTTTTTCCGAACGGGGTCCCTCAAGGCTCTGTTCTCTCACCAACACTCTTCAACTTATACATGCATGACATTCCAACACCCATAGATAACAAGCTTACCTTATCATCATATGCAGATGACATCACTCTAACATCCACCCACAACAACATCGACACCGCTACAAATAACCTACAAACATACATAAACAGTATACAAGACTGGCTCACACACAATAGACTCAAAGTAGCGCCCACAAAATCAACCATCACCTTGCTTACAAGTAACACAAAAGAACACCAGCTAATTCCACAGCTTACACTAAACAACATCAACATTCCACACACTCACAGGACCAAAATACTTGGGGTCACATACAACACAAATTCAACGCATCATTATCTTTTGCAAACCACATTCAGGACATTAAAAACAAATGTACGTCAAGACTTAACACGCTTAAGGTACTAACAAGCACAAACTTTGGACACCAGCAGGAAACAACATCACTCATACACAAACAATATATTCGCTCAGTTATGGACTATGCCAGCCCATGCTGGGCACCCATTATTCAAACACACACATAAACACCTACAGACAATACAAAACAACGCACTCGTATCATTACAGGATGCACTCAAAGAACACAATAGAACACCTGCACACAGAAACAAAAATACTGAAAGTTAGGGAACATTTAGACATGAGGGGAACACAATTCATGCAGCAGCGACAACTAACCCACAACACCCTTGCCACTACATGTACAATCTGCACCAACACCTCGCACCATTAAGGTAACACCAGAGAGACATTATAACCAAATACTCCATTCCATACCACGCCCCACAGACATCACACAGTACAGAAAACACATACACACACACACCTAACCCACAAAGCACTGACACGACTCGGTCCGAATGCGGTCCTCGGTGCGAAGCCGCCACCCATTAACATGTCAGAAATCAGCCTGAGCAGATCGGATCGAGTTAACTTAGTACGATTCCGATGTGGACATCACCCCAACTTACGGACATATAAACACAGACTAGACAACTCCATAGACGACACCTGCCACCTGTGCCAGGACACACCACAAACAATTGAACACATTATGACAGACTGTACCGCTCTAGCACAACAACGAACACAACACAACATCACTAGTGCGCTGAACCTCTGGTCCACTGCGGAGAGGGCGATCGGTTACCTGCGTGCCGCCGGCTTGCTCGATCAGGGTGGGCTGATCGGCTAAACAACAACTTTTGCATATTGCTGATAATTTTACTTTTGGAAAGTTTTGAATTTTATATACCTGCGTTTATATTCACATTGTTATAGTTAAGTAATTGAATATTAGTGGTTTTTAGCGATTTAGAAGTTTTCATAGCGTGCCGGCTTAATTTAACTTAAACTTGTGACGGTTATAAATTAATTTTTAACTGCGTGATGCCGTCGCAGAAAGTGTCGTGTGTTAGGTGTGCGGTAAACCGGTGGTCGGAATTTAAAGATTATAACGGGGGTCCTATGGCGATTACCGAGAGGTCAGTTTGTTTCTTTTGCGAGTTAATGGAGGAAATAGTTGACATAAAACGCAGTGTACGTGAGGTAACGAAAAGACTTGCAACGCTTGATGAGGGTAGGGGTAGGGCTACGGTTGACGAAAGCCGAACCAATACTAACGTTGAAGACGTTAGTAATTTGAAGGGTGAGGTGCGTAACCTAGTTTCTAGTTTAGGTAGCTTGTCGGGAAGGTTGGATAGAGTTGAGGAAGGGGTTAAGGTTGGTCCGAGATTAGTAGATGGGGAGGGATTTAGAGAAGTTAAGGGTGGAGCTAGGCCGCGTACGTTAGGTGATAGGAATCCCCCCCCCTATCGAGGTTTCGAACCCTTTCGCCCATTTGGAAAGGGACGTGAATGAGGGGGAAACTATTTTAATTGGGGACTCTTTAGTGCGCCATATGGACACAGAGTTCGTTAAACGGCATCCAACCAAGAGGAGGAGGGTCTGTCTCCCAGGGACCAGGGTTGACAGAGTTAGAGAAGAGGTGGAGGATTGACGTTGCCTCCCATCACTCGATGTTGGTGACGATGGTAGGGGACAACGATTCGTATAGGCCCGATACGAGAGTGCCTGACCTTTTGGAGAGAAATATAGGGGGTTAATTAGGTCCCTAAAGGCGAGGTCAGATAGGTCTTTAGTTTTAGGTATTACCCCTAGGCACGGTTTTGGTCTTAGGATTACGTCTAAAACAATATTTTTGAATAATAAATTAGAAGAGATTTGTGCTGAGGATAATATACCCTTCGTAAAGCTGTGGTCAGAATTCAGTGATCCTAGCTTTTTTATAAAAGATGGGGGTGCATTTTAATGAAATAGGTAATGCTTGGCTAGGTAGGTTAATTGACGAAAACGTACGAAAGCTGTATAGGTCGAAGCCTTCTTTAAACGTTGTGGGTCCGGGGAACGCGGGCCCGACGTGAAAAATAGTTTAAAACGCCGCCGTGGTAAAAAATAACTTAAACGTCTTTTATTGTAACGCGCGTAGTATTAGAAATAAATTAAACGAATTTAAGGCGATAATTTATTCCGGCAACTACGATATAGTTGCTATCACTGAAACGTGGTTAAATACCGTGACTCGGGACTTGTTGGGGGAACTTGATATACCGGGTTTTAAACTCTTTACTAATGATAGGTTACATAGGTTTGGTGGCGGCGTTTTGCTGTACATTCGTAATTCCCTTAGGGCTATCGAGGTTAAGATAGATTTTCCGGCAGCAATTAATGCGATATGCGTTGAAGTTAGGGCGCGTAGTATTAGTTTTAATTTTGTTGTTGTTTATAGACCTCCCGTTCAACCCCTCGATACCGATACTAGATTTTACTCACTTCTTGGTAACTTTATTGACAATCGGAATAGTATAATTGTCGGAGACTTTAACTGCCCTAATGTTAATTACGAGACTTTTACTGGTAATGAGGAGGGTTTGAGATTGATTGAGTTCATGGAGATAATTTTTACGACAGATGGTTACCGAACCAACGCGCGGTGACAATATTTTAGATTTGGTGATGACGAACGGCGAAAATATAGTCGAAGGTTTAGAAGTAGGCGAGAGTTTAGGATGTAGTGATCATCAAATTCTTAGGTTTAAGTTATTGATAGAAAACACTAAGGATAGTAACGTAATAGAAGTCCCTGATTTTCGTAGGGCTAATTTTGATAGTTTTGCGGATAGGATGGAGTAGTGGACTGGGATAACTTATTTATGGGTAATGACACAAATTTGCATTGGGAGGCGTTTAAAGAAAGTTTTATGAATATTGAAAGGGAGTTTATTCCTCGTAGGCCCAAGCGCGCTAGAAATCATGGTAGGCCCAAGTGGTGGACTAGGGAAATAGGCGAGTTCATAAACGAGCGTAACAGAGCGTATAGACTTAATAAGCGCAATGGCACGGCAGCTAACTTTAATAGATATATCGAGCTTAGACGTCAGGTTAAAAGATCAGTTAGGAATGCTAAGCGTAATTTAGAGATACTTATAGCTGCGGATAGTAAACATAATCCAAAAAAGTTTTTTGAATACGTCAATAATCGTAAGCCGATAAAAGATAACATAGGCCCTCTAGTGGATGTTAACGGCGCTTTGGCTTCTGACGCTCAGGCGATGGCGGGTATTTTCAATAACTTTTTTGCGACAGTTTTTACCATAGAAGACGTAAATAATGTCCCCGACGTGGACGATATCGTTCCATTTAGTAGCGAGACTATTTTGGATGAAATAACTGTTTACGAGGGTGAGATTGCGCATTATATCGATAGGCTAAAAGTTAGCAAGGCTCCAGGCCCTGACGCTTTTTATCCCAGACATTTGAAAGATTTGAAAGACGTTATCGTAGGCCCCTTAACGAAGATTTTTAATCAGTCACTCGAAACGGGGATTATTCCTGAAGACTTCAAATTAGCTAACGTCACGCCTATTTTTAAAAAAGGCGACCGCACACTAGCTAGCAATTATAGGCCCATTAGCTTAACGTCAATTGTCGGTAAACTTTTGGAATCCGTAGTTAGGGATCGTATCATCGATCACTTAGAAAGTAGAGATTTGATTAATAGTAGTCAGCATGGGTTTCGACGCCATAGATCTTGTTTAACTAATTTGTTAGAATTTTATAACGAAATAGTGCGCGAATACGATAGGCATAGAGCGGCTGACGTTATTTATTTAGATTTTAAAAAGGCGTTCGATACAGTTCCGCATAGAAGATTAATTGCGAAGGTTAAAGCGCACGGTATACGCGGTCAGGTAGCTAACTGGTTAGAGGAATGGCTTCGTGCTAGGAGACAGAGGGTCGTTGTTAATGGTAGTGAATCGGGGTGGTTGGATGTAGGTAGCGGTGTCCCACAGGGTTCAGTGTTAGGCCCATTGCTATTCGTAATCTACATTAACGACATAGATGTAGGATTGACTAGTAACGTGTCAAAATTCGCGGACGATACTAAAATAGGCCGTAGGGTTGTTAACGAGGACGATAGAAATAGGCTCCAAGACGATGTAAATAGGATTATGGAGTGGACGGTTAAGTGGCAGATGCAATTTAACGTAGACAAATGTAAAGTTTTGCATATAGGTTCTCGTAACAATAATTACACGTACACGATGGATGGTAGAGAGTTAGCGAGCGTATCTAAGGATTTAAAGGTTAGGAACCAGTGCCTGGAGTCTTGCGCAAAAGCTAATAGGATGTTAGGCTTCATAGCGCGTAATTTCAAATTTAAATCGAAGGATATTATATTGCCCCTTTACAAGTCCCTAGTCAGGCCTCATTTAGAATATGCCGTTCAGTTTTGGTGCCCGAATTTGCGCGAGGATATTGATAGGTTAGAAAGGGTTCAGCGTCGTGCCACGAAACTAATTCCGTCATTGCGCAACAAGCCTTATGAAGATAGGATTAAAGAGTTAGACTTGCATTCACTCGAAACTAGGAGATTAAGGGGGGAGCTTATTGAAGTTTTCAAAATCGTTAATAACATTGATAAAGTAAATTTTGACAAACTGTTCACTTTCGATAATAGCAATACTCGTAATAACGGATTTAAGTTGCGTGGCAGACGTTTCATTACTAATATCTCTAAAAACTTCTTTACGTTTAAAGTAATTGATAAATGGAATAATCTTCCCGCATCAGCCGTTCACTCTAGCAGCGTTAATATGTTTAAGAACCGTTTAGATAGGCATTTTAAAAATATTAACGTTGTTTAAAATAAAATAAACAATTAGTAACAGAAGCTCTGGGGGTGGTGGTCGAGGATGAGTCTGTTGACGATTAATGCCAGCTTGTGACATGCCAGCGTGTGATGCCAGCAATAAAATAAAAAAAAATTAGACTAACACGAACGTAGATGTAGCTCGTAGAGTAAACTAACCCACTTTTTGTTTAACTTTACCTACTTTTTTTTCTTATCCTCTCCTTACTTGCATGTCTGTAACTCTCTTTACTTGCATGTCTGTAGTTTGCATGGTATGACTGTGAGTTAAGACTGTGTTTGCATGGTTTGTAAGCGTTCTTATTTTACTTCTTTTCATCTTTCACCCCTTTCCTATTCTCTCCGACTATTTTTCTGACTTGTCGGCAGTGGCCGGCGGATGATGATGGTGTCTTTTTTCTCTTTTTCTGAATGAATGTTAACCCATGAGTGATAGGTGTTGCTACTTATTTAACCCCTTATTTTCTTCTCTTAACCTCCTACTCTTTCCTTTCTCTCGGGCTAACCTTAGAGTGGATCTTAGGGTCTTTGTTAGCCTTAGCTTCTGTAGATCTGTAGAACTATGTAGGCTACTCATAGACTAAAGGAGATACATGGTTTACAAGCAAACTTAGCTTTTGAGTCTGAAGATCAGAAGGTAACGCGGCCAGAATGTTCTGAAATGTCTTGAACCAGTGACTCCAGAGACGAGACGACCTTGAGGATGAGGGCTCGGCATCAAATCTTTCCGGCTTCAGAAACTTGTCCATATCCTCTGATCTTGAAATTAGTTGATTAAATTGAAATGAAACGCTCTCCTTTTCTTAGACTTTAATCAACTTAACTGAACAACATTCCTGTTAATATAAATAAAAATAATATAGTTATGGTACAAAAAATATATATATACTCAATGACGCAAGTTATAATAATAATATAGTACAGTAAACATAGGGCATTTATATGAATTGTTTATACTACAGATTAGGATTAATTACATCAAAGAAAATATCATTACCTTCATATAATAAAGTATCTTACATCTCATCAGTTGAATTCAGACATCATCAGATTCATCAGTTTAATCGAATTGAATCTAAACACAAATGATTTTACTTATATAACATTCTGATAAAGTCATCATAAACCTGCAAAATAATATTACAGACCAATTGATCGCATAGCTAGTTCAACAAAGAAGAGATCTTTAGCAAGAGCCCACAAAGCACAAAACCGTCAACTGAAAGCCCAAGAAGAAATGACTGAAGCCACCAATGTTTTACTATCGGAATTTATAGAAAATACCGAAGAAGACATGGATATAGATTCAGAGAGTCAGGATGTAGATTATGAGGCTGATTTAGAATTGACTGAGAATATTCAGAACAGGCACTCCTATAAACAACTAGCATTAACAGCAGATCGTTATCGTGTATGTTGTAGAGCTGCAGCTGGAATAGTCAGTGCAGCTTTAAAAGATATGGGGATCCTTAACCACACCAACATGCTTGACAGAAAGAAATTAGAAAGAAAAAGAAATCGTGTAATAGCTTGGGGTTAGTGACACCGCTAAGTTACTAGGTTTCTAAACAACAAACAAAGGCACTTACCGGTGCGTTGAATTAGATATGCTTTAGGGCCTACCATAGATTTCCTGCGTTCCACAAAACAGTCTACCTAAACTCTCTAACTTTACTAATTTAGAAGCTATAGACATTACCCCTAACTATTATTTTTTACTGACAACTTTCTACCCCATTTATCACCTTAGAAACATCACTAAATTAAACTTAGCACCAACGATTTAGTCAGATATGAATAACCATGCTCTAGTCCAGCCAAAAACCAACAAACAGCCGCGTTGCTCTGTTTATCCCTTCGTGTTGTCATTCAGCTTTCTTTTAGTGATTTTTCCCTTTAGTGACTTTAGACTATATATATATATATATATATATATATATATATATATATATATATATATATATATATATATTTCAACTGCAAAGAACACGCAGTATAAATAACGTAAAGAACGACGCTTGTATAGAACATTCCGCGCAAGACGAGAAGAGAGAACGAACAAATGAAAAAAATGAGGTAACCACCCGGGAATCGAACCCGGGATCTTCCGATTGCCGGTCAGATATGATAACCACTACACCATGGTCCTCACTCGATCAGAAGTCGTAATTCCTCTACATACGCGCAGAAACCAATGCCCCGAGGGGGGCACCTTCCGCATGCCGTATCTATATATACATTTCAACTGCAAACGTTAGTAGGTGAAAATAAACCTAAAAGAGGCTTATGGTCAGTAATTAGTTTAAATTCATGACCCCATACATAGAAATGAAATTTTTTTACTGCAAATACTAAGGCTAAGGCTTCACGTTCAAGTTGTGCATATCGTCTTTCAGTCTCACTTAGTGTTCTAGAAGCAAAACAGATAGGCCTATCTACACCATCAATGTGGTGAGATAACACTGCCCCAATTCCATAAGAACTGCTATCTGCTGAAACTATGAGAGGAAGTTTAGGATCATAATGCACTAGGAGAGTAGACTTTAGTAGTACGTCCTTGGAAGCATCAAATGCTTCCTTTTGAGTTTTCTCCCATCTCCACTGTTCCCCAGATCGTAATAACTTATTTAGGGGTTCAAGGAAAGTCGATGCAACAGGCAAAAATTTCCTATAAAAGTTTAGGAGACCTAAATAAGCTTGTAACTGTGTGATGTTTTGTGGAGGTGGCGCATTTTTTATTACTTCTAGTTTATCCACCGTTGGATGAATGCCTGAGGCATCTATGCGGAACTCTAAATATGAAACCTCGTTAGTGACCCACGAACACTTTTCCTTCTTTAGCTTAAGTCCGGCATCCTGGAGTCTTTTTAGAACTGTGGTTAATCTAGTCAGGTGTTCTTTTTTAGACGAACCTGAAATGAGGACATCATCTAGAAAACAAAGTACCCCGGAATGTGACCTAGAACTTGGTCCATTGTCCTCTGAAAAATACCCGGAACCGATGCTATTCCATAGCATACCCTATTGCACTTATATAGGCCTCGGTGCGTATTTATGATAGTTAGTTCTTTAGAATTTTCATCTAAACTTAGTTGAGCATAGGCTTGAGACATATCTAGTTTTGTAAAATATTTACCCCCAGCAAGAGAGCTAAATAATTCATCGGGCTTGGGTATAGGGTAGCAATCTACAAGGACTGCTCTATTTGCTGTTAAACGTAATCCCCACATAACCGCACGGACTTGTCAGGTTTTAGTACAGGAACTACTGGGGCAGCCCACTTAGCGTGTGTGACTGGTTCGATAATTTTATCTTTGAGCAGCCTGTCAATTTCTAAATCTATCTTCTCCCGCAGTGCATGCGCAATTGAACGAGCCTTACAAAATTTCGGAGTTACATTAGGATCTACTTCTATACAGACCTGATGGCCTTTTAGGTTGCCTACTTCAGGCCCAAAAACAGAAGAAAACTCCCTTAACAATGAGTCTATGTCAGACGGATATGAGAGTGTATGCACATCTGCCTGACCCTTCGGCAAAATTTTGTCAATCGGCATTTTCAAAGCATCAATCCAATCACGGCCTAGTAGAGTAGGCCCTTGCTCATCCACCACTAAAAGAGTTAAGGGATGAGACAAAGTTTTGTTGAGTGTAACTGTGCTGGATGCTTCTCCGCAAATAGGTATTTGTATGTCCCCATATTTTTTTAGTATTGTTTTAGATGCATGTAGTTTAGGTGTATTTTTGAAAGTTTTGCCAAAAACTGTTTTGGACATGACAGTTCGGGCAGAACCTGTATCTAGTTCTAGAAGAACTGTAATTCCATTTAGGCCTACCTCTACAATATATGGGCCTGTATTATCACCACTTTGCTGCTCATAAAATAGGTACTCCACTCCAATGTTCGAAGTATTTCCCTTTTGAGGATTTACACTAGAAATGTTATAATTAGAATTTTCACCCCTTGTTTTCTTTGAAAAACAAACTTTAGCTATGTGGCCTATTTTACTACAGTTTCGGCAAGCTGCTTCTTTAAAAGGGCAGTCCTTCTTCCAATGGTGTTTTCCACACCCAGTACATGGCTTGGAAGGCTTTCCCTCCTGTTTAGCGTTTGAATTAGTAGGTTTAGTCGTATTTGCCGCATACCTTTTATTTGTCTGTCTAGTAGGCTCATTAGGTCTGCCAGGCCTAGAAGATTTACAGCTATTTACGTGTTGGTCTTTACTACTGTGACTGCCAAAAGCTCTAACATCTTTAGCAGCTGCTTCTCTAGCCGCAGCTATTTCTACAGCCTGACTAAAAGTTAGGTCCTGTATAGCTAATAGGGCTCTCTGGGTAGACTCCTCTTTGAGACCCACTACAAACCTATCTCTTAGCATTTCGTCTAATTTGTCCCCAAATTTACAAATACGGCTATGGGCTTTTATTCCTGCAACAAACTCTGCAATGCTTTCATTCACCGTCTGATGCCTCGAATAAAATTTGAAACGTTCATAGATGAGAACTACTCGGGGTTTGTAGTGATCGGTTAGGGCCTGTACCAATTCACTATAGGTGCAAGTTTCCGGTGCTTTAGGAGCAACTAGGTCCATAACTAAGCCAAACGTTTTAGGGCCTATTATAGTTAAAAAGGTAGGTACTTTCTTAGCATCAGGAATGGAATTTGCCTCGAAAAACAACCTCACCCGAGTGGCATAAGCTTCGAAGTTCTCCCCAGTCTTCGTAGGGGCTTATATGGCCAATCACCGATATGCTAGAACAAAACCGATTTAGGCCAAATAACGTGAAGTACGTTAGATTTGGTTTAAATTTGATCTAGTTTCTCCCCAGTTAGGGCTGAATAGTAAATTGTATTAGAGTTAGGGCTGAGAAGGAATTAGAATTAGAGTTAGGGCTGGGTAGGAATTAGTTTTAGAGTTAGAGCTGAGTAGGAATTAGTTTTAGAGTTAGGGCTGAGTAGGAATTAGTATTAGAGTTAGGCCAGCGGGACCAAAGCTATAGTATGGTAGCTTACCCACACAAGCCAACTAAATCGGACGACCCACTAGGCTACATCCAATTTTCCAAACAACCACTTGAACCCAATAGGCTAAATTAAATTCAATCAATAATAATGAATATTCTCTAGAGCCAAATTTAATCCAATGAACCAAATTTAATCCAATGAACCAAATTTATTCCAATGAGCCAAATTGAATCCCATCCTCGTCGCCAAATGTAATAGCTTGGGGTTAGTGACCCCGCTAAGTTACTAGGTTTCTAAACAACAAACAAAAGCACTTACCGATGCGTTGAATTAGATATTCTTTAGGGCCTACCAGAGATTTCCTGCTTCCCACAAAGCAGTCTACCTAAACTCTCTAACTTTACTAATTTAGAAGCTATAGACATTACCCCTAACTATTATTATTTACTGACAACTTTCTACCCCATTTTTCACCTTAGAAACATCACCAAATTAAACTTAGCACCAACGATTTAGTCAGATATGAATAACCATGCTCTAGTCCAGCCAAAAACCAACGAACAGCCGCGTTGTTCTGTTTATCCCTTCGTGTTGCTATTCAGCTTTCTTTTAGTGATTTTTCCCTTTAGTGACTTTAGACTACTGTATATACATATATATACACACACGTCACCTCAAATCGCATGGGTGAAACAAATACTTTTAGGTCTAAATCCGAAAATCTGAAGATAGAGTGCCTTGGATTTGATAGTAGGAACGATAACAAATTACCTGAAAGTGGAAAGATAAAAGAAGGACACTATGTTATTGTGAAAGAACCTGCAAGCATCCATGTAGACCATGTCACACCAGATAATGGAACTGCTCGCTGCATAGCAGAAGAGTTGATAACTATTATTACAGACTCGAACAGCACAGATACTATCAAAGCTTTACTGTGTGATGGTACTCCTGTAAATACAGGAAAAATTGGTGGAGCCATAAAACTGGTTGAAATTCATCTTAACAGACCATTGCAGTGGTTGGTGTGCCTCTTGCATTTGAATGAGCTGCCTTTTATGCACGTCTACAAAGCCATTGATGGTAAAACAACGGATTTAAATACTTTTGTGGGTTCAATTGGGAATAAACTGAAAACAGATTTAAAAATTGGAGGTAGTCAAATATTCTCACGTAAAGGGAAACATTAAAGAAATTCCAGCAAATGTTGTGAAGGAGCTAAGCAGTGATCAAAGATATCTCTATGATATGTGTCTGGCAGTGCAAACTCGATCCCCCAGGTACCCTTCACCATGCTCGCTGGCTAACTCTAACCAACAGGGTCCTTCGATTATATATCTCAACGCCAAATCCCGATAAAAACCTTCAAGATAGAGTCAAGATTATTATGCAGTTCTATGCTCCAGGGTGGTTTTAGATAAAATCTCATCCTAATGCAACTGATGGTGCATATAACTTTTGGCATTTAATTTGCTTCCTTAGAAAATTTAGATGAACAACATAGATCAATCATAGAACCAGTATTAAAGAATAACGCCTACTTGCCCACCCAGAAAATATACTCATATCAATGGTGACTGACAAGAGACTAGAAGTTAGAAAGCAAGCTATTTAGAAAATCATCCTTTCAAGAACAGGATTTTCAGGTACTAGAAACTTTGAGTTGCCTCGAACCCTCAATTTCCAACCTACTGACTACACCGAGGCAAAGAGAGATCATCACTCCTCCACCGCTGCTAAACAATTATAGCGACGATGAGCTACTACAGGCTCAATGTAAGCCACTGGATATAGCTTCTTTTCCATGCGACAGTCAAAGTGTGGAAAGGGCAGTGAACCTAGTAACAAAGGCATGTCAGGAAAGAATAGGATATGACAACCGTCAAAAGTTTATCTTAAACTCATTATAATCAAGGCGAAAACTGCCCAAGTTTGAATGGAAGGTCCAATGGAATGAGTAAGAAACATGAAATAAAATTTCCTAATGATATTGAAAATTTCTTCCCCCCCTTTTGATGTGATAAGGAACAATAAAAAAGTGAATTGAATTTTAGCACATTTATTATGCCTCTAATTTTTTTCTTCTGAATATATTGTTGTACTTAATTAATTTTCCTAATACTGTACATTATTAAATAAAATATTATACGTTAATAAAGATTTATGTCATCAAAAAACCTGAATGTAGAGTAAGTCTCGTATAAATGGAATATTATTCAATGTAGGTCAAAAAGTGAAAAATTGTGCCAAGGGTAGGAGGCTTTAAACAGCGAAAATAATTTATGAGGGGATTCCTGTATTCCATTCAAACCCCTCACAATATGTACCTTTTCAGTATAAAATTTCGACCCGGCCTAATATACACACGTCACCTCAGGCAAAGTACCCATGTGTCATACAGCTTGTGAAACACATTGCAAGCATAGGTATTATACGAGGGCTACAACATTTTAAATGTTCTGCTTGTATGCCATCTACGACACAACTTTTGTTATCATATAACTTATGAATAGCCTGCCAGATTTCTGAGTCATTAATCAGTAGCTCCTCAGAGCATTCTACATTTAGGCATATATTTGCATTATTTGGTCTATCCCCCCCGAAACAATTAAATACGGTTTCATAATGATTTTTCCACAGTTCTGCAATGTTTTTTGCACCATGTATATCTTCTATTACATTTGGCAAGGTAAGATTACTATTGTTAATTTTATTACCCTCATTCCAGAATTTCCTACTGGAAGTATTGCTACTGCCTAATTTTCTGGTTAGAGATTCTCTTCGAATATTCTCTTCATTTTTTCTTATAAATCTAAGAGCACCCTTGAATCTAGCACGAGTCTTATGTTTCAGTTGGAAGAGTTGCCCCTGCCAAGGTTTCTCCATAGCAACCCATTCCACAAATACATTTTTAGCTACATCATACAAATCAGTACAGTATTCTGACCACCCTGGATTGACATTTACTTCCACTCGCAGCCTTAATGGCATGTACAAAGTCACAGTAATACTTATTTAAGACATCTATATGTTTTACATCATCGCAGGAGGGATTCCTACAAGCCAAAGCTTCCGCAGGTGTTATTTTATTTATTTTCATTGGGTTCAGAATCCCAGCTGAGTCGTGAAGGGCTAAGCTCTGAGGGGCTACTTCAACTTATAGCCTAAGTTAAGCTAGACTAAAACCAACTTACGGACTTAGAGGTCCTATTAGGTCCTACCTCAGGGTTGCTGACTCGATATGGGCCTACTTTAGACTTCAGTAGCATAAAATTAAGGAAAAAACAAAAGGCGCACTATTTATGGTCTTCTTTCTAAACCTTGCAACAACAACACAACCTGCACTATTGCGCGATGCAACAATCCTGTATTGAAACAACCAAACTGAATTGCAAGAGAGCTCTCTATAAGACCACGCCCTGTAAGTGCCGCATTCAACTAACAAGTAGAAAGGACGCGCCAGTGCCCCCAAGAAATGATGCCACAAGAGTACCCAAACAATAATGCCACAAGAGTGCCCAAACAATGATGCCACAAGAGCACAAAAAAGCTAGCTCTAAATTAAATGAATTTTTCATTACCTTACAATTATGAGATGGATATACTGTAATACCTTAATTTAATATATATAAGTAATACTGCATCAATCATCATAGTCATCATAGCTTAGTCATCATATCGCCTTGGAACAACAATGGCTCTTCCTCTTCTAGATTTTCTAACACTCCCCACCGAAGAGGCATTGTTGTCATTACCTTCTGCAAGTTTAGCCAAGCCTTCTCCATGAGGCTGTAACCCAAATGCGTCATCTTGACTGTTGATGTGGTCATTTTGTGGAGATGACAAATACGAATATTGTGGGGAAAATAAAACACCGAATACACAATTTATGCAAGTGTACTTTGGAACAGCTGAGACAGACGAATGAGCGAAACGCAAAACAAAACAAAAGAAGAACACAAAATAGAAAACGACAAAATAATAATGGTATACTAAAATATACATACAGTAAATGGGCATAATTACCAGTAAATATTTTATCAATCAAACTTATGTTTATATTCAACACCCCCTCTTAAACTTAAGTTTCCTTTTCTTGAAGATACAAAATTATACCCTCCAAAATAAAATATTGTTACACTTTAGTCATAGGTATGACAAACCAAAAAAATAAAAATATATACATACATATAATATACATTATATCCAGTATACATACCAATACATATATAACACAGAATATATATTATACTACCTGATATAAATCATACATATATATACCATATATCAATAATACAATACCATACCATAATCAAATTGAATCAATATATATCAATATATCACAAATAATATATATACCCGGTTATACCATATATATAAATCATAGTTACCATTCAAATCTTGTAACCTCTAATAATTTTGAATCTATTTAACTTTTCTTTATTGACAGGTTTAGTAAATATATCAGCAACATTATCATTTGTAGCACATAATGTAAAATAACACTATTATTTTGAATTTGAGACCTTATGTAATGATATTTAATATCAATATGCTTTGTTCTTTGGTGGTGCACTGGATTTTTAGCCAACTCAAGTGCTCCTTGATTATCAACATATAAGGTCACTGATAACACTAGGCAACAAATTTCAACTTTTTTTTTGTTACAGACACGTGAACTACTGATTCCTACTAAAGCGCTGATGCTGATTTCAGATCTGATATCAAAATTTCTCTATCACGTCCAGAGTTTGTGTAACCGAAAACCCCTATTTTTCATTTTTTTTCTCACCCGCTTCTATTACGAAAGCCGTCTAAGCTACTTTTCCGTGCCACGTTTTATGTTAAGATACTTAAATAATTAGTGAACAGGGATGTATTTCCTCCTTTATTCTGGCTTAAGACAGACAGCGGAATTCCGCTGGCGGAGTTACCACCCCTGCGCCCAACCATCCACCCAAAGCGCGTTAGTATTTTGTTGTTACTACTGAAAGGCAAATTCCTGTTCTTAAGTGAAACTTTGGTGTGTCCTCTTCCTTTGTCGCTTGTAGGATGACGAGCTCTCCTTCTGCAGGAACCAACAATAATCTCCCATCATATTTGGGTTGAAATTACCTTGGTATCTGTTTTCCATAACTGAGATCTGTTGGTGGAAGCGCTCACCATGCTCGTCACTTACAGCCCCAAGGTTGGCCGGGAAGAAGTCAAGATGAGAATGTAAAAAATGAATTTTCAAAGACATTCTGCATCCCATTATTTCATAAGATTTAAGCATGTTTTCTACGAGTTTACGGTGGTTTTCAGCTTTGTGGTTTCCAAGAAAATTTTTGACAACTTCAACGAAAGATGTCCATGCTCCTAGTTCATTCTCATTTAGGTTAGATGGAAACGATGAGTCGTGGATGACACTGCGGATCTGTGGTCCAGTGAAAACTCCAGCTTCTAGCTTAGCATCTGTCAATATTCCTTTGAATTTATCCTTTAAATATTGGAAACCACTACCTTGATGATCCATACCCTTCACGAAATTTTTCATAAGGCCAAGTTTAATGTGAAGTGGTGGAAGATGTACTTTCTGGGTCAATAAGTGCTGGTGTTTCACATTGTATTTACCAACAACATGTTCAGTTCTAGATGGCCAATCATGTTTTTGTAGTGGTTCTTGTCATCTCTGCTGTTCCATAGACACAAAAAGCACATATGCTTTGTGTAGCCCAACTGTAACCCAAGAAGTAATGATACAACTTTAAGGTCGCCACAAATATTCCATGTGTGGTCCTTATATTTGATGAGTCTTAGCAGCAGTTTCATCGATTTATAAGTCTCATTAAGGCCAGTGGCATGTGCTACAGGTATTGAAGGTTTTTCATTGCCGTTGTGCAGTAATACAGCTTTAAGGCTAGCTTTACTAGAGTCAATGAACAGTCTCCATTCTTTTGGATCATAGCGACAGCCAATCCCTTGCATCAGACCACTGATATCGTGGCAGAAACAAACGTTTTCTTCCTGTAAGTAAAATGATGAAAACTGCAAATGGCGATGGCGGAAATGGGAAACTTTGGTGTTTGGTTGGAGAAGATTAAATTCTTGAAGTCTTGAACCAAGCAACTCTGCCTTTTCTTTTGGTAATTCCAAATCGCGCACTAAGTCATTTAACTCCGCTTGACTTAACAAATGTGGGGAAATATTTGCATCTGGAACATATATGCCATCTTTCCCTGTTTCTATATCACTAGCAGAATCTTCAGATGAACTGCTGTCTGTTATCGTTGCTGGTGGAACTGGTGGTGGATTTGTTTCATCATGTGGTACTGGTTTCATTGCTGATTCGCAGTTTGGGTACGTGATCTTTGATTTGTTTTTCTTTGTGAAACCAGCAATCTTTGTCAAACAAAAATAACAATCATTGAAGTGATTTTTTCGTCGGCTCACGCCAAACCATGGGGACTGAGAACGGCATAGCTTTTCTTTTACCATTCATCCAAGCTATTAACATTGCATTGCACTGTGCACAGCAAATATGTGGTGCCCAGTCCCCTGTTGGTCTCCTAACTTACAGTCAAAATAACACTTGTAGGCAAGTTTAATCTTTGTTGTTATGTTTCTACGTTGTGGCTTAGGTGTATATTGTCCACAGACAAAGCAGAAGTTGTCTGGGTGATTTACACAAGCACGTCTATTTGATGCAATTTTGAATTACCATACAATATCTGAAAAAACGTAGAAAGTAATTATTACGATGTGCAAAATAAAAAAAATACACACCGTAGTACAAAACAAATGCTATAAAAACACACAAGTCACCACAACCTGTCACTTGCTCATCAGCAGAGAGCTTCAACAACCGTTCTGCTTGACTGTCACGTAGCGACTCGGGCTAAATTTTATTTATCAAATTGTTCGAATTTGTATATAGTTGGCAAAAAAAATTGCTTTAACCTTGAAAAGCAAGTTTCATATTACTGGCATTAAGCCGATTAAAACCAAAATCTGGACGTGGTAGAAAATTTTACTAAAAGTGATTTGCATTTTACACAAAATCTAGACGTGATAGAAAAAATCTAATTATAGATTTGAAATCAGCATACCGAAATTAGCTAGGAGCACCTATTTGGTCTTCTGTAACAAAATCTTTGTTGCCTAGTGATAATTCACTACAACCTTGCATATCTATCAGTAATTGTTGCAAAAATTTTGCTTCCTTAATGGCAAATGTTAACGCTATATATTCTGCCTCACATGAGGACAAGGCAACACAATTTTGCTTCTTAGATTTCCAAGAAATTAATGGACCATTATCATTCAACTGGAAACAATAACCTGAGATACTCTTTCTGTCATTAGAGCCTCCCCAGTCTGAATCACAAAATCCAACAAAATTCAAATCATTACAAGACTTTTGAAATGTTAAACCATAATCTAGTGTGCCTTTAATATATTTTAAAGCAAACTTACTTAAGTTCAAATGGACATTGGTAGGCTTAGACATATACTGAGACAGTTTAGAAACCACGTAACATAAATCTGGCCTAGTACAAGTCATGACATATATTAAGCTACCAACAATTTCTCTATATAATTTTGGATCAATCAATTCCTTGGAATCAGAAACTATATCTTTGTTCACACACATATCGCATGGAATCAATTTAGGATTACAATTGGTCATATCAAATCTACGCAATATTCTTTCCAAATATTTTGTCTGGTTCATTTTGATACTATCACCTTCAAACTGAAATTCAATACCTAAGAACCAATTTAATTGACCTAAATCTTTCATTTTAAATCTTTGAGACAAAGAAAATTTGACATCATTAACAGTATTTAAATCACTAGCAGATATAACTAAATCATCTACCCAAACAATTATTATATATGCATAAATCATCTTTATGTTTAGTATAAACGCAATGATCACAAAATGACTGCTTGAAATTTTGACTAATAAAAAAATCATGAAGTATATTATTCCAATTTCTACCACTTTGTTTAAGTCCATACAAAGATTTATTTAGTTTACATACAAGTCGTTCATCATTTTTCATTGTTTTTACAAAACCTTCAGGCTGCTCAACAAATAACTCGCAGTCTATGTCAGCGTTAAGGTAAGCTGTCTTTACGTCCATTTGGTGGACAACAAAACCATTCTGGACAGCTAACTGCATGAGTAAACGGACTGATGTAATACGGGCAGTTGGAGAAAATGTTTCTACATAGTCAATGTTTTCAATTTGGGAATAACCTTTCGCCACATAACGAGCCTTGAATTTTTCTTCATTGTTTGGTCCTAGCTTCACGGCGTAAACCCACCTTCCACCTACTACGGATCGATCCTTAGGCGCTGGTACAAGTTCATATGTATCATTTTCTTCTAGGGATCTTATTTCATCATTCATTGCATTTTTCCACTTAAATGCTTCGGGAGATGCAATGGCTTCATTGTAAGTCCTAGGAATATTACTGACTCTATAACAGTAATCAATAGTGCAGCTTGCAGCGTCTAAGCTATCTGGGTCCACATAATCTTCCAGATATTTGGGTGCATTCCGTCTTCTCTGTGGGCGCTTTTGGTTTTCCTTTTCTGTCTTTGGCTCAACTTCACCTTCTAAATTTCTTATAGGGGTTTCAACTTTTTCATTTTCTTCTGGGGTTCTACGTTGTATAAAATCTAATGGATCATCATGGGTAACTTCATGTTGTTGGTTCACTTCATGAAATCTGACACATCTTACTCTTCTAACTTCATCTTTCTCTGGAAAGTATACCAGGTAAGCAGGACTGCTAACATCATAGCCTATAAAAACTCCCTGCTCACTTCTTGCATCCAATTTTTGCTTCTTTTGTACATAGGCAAAACAATTGCAGCCAAAAGTGTGCATATTACTGATGTCAGGTTTCCTTTCATGGAACATTTCATGAGGTGTCTTCCCAGTTCTTTGATTAAAGCATCTGTTTCTGGTGTATGCTGAAGCTCTAACTGCATAATTCCATAGTTTCTTTGGTAATTTTGCTTCTAATAGTAAGCATCTGGCCATTTCAAAAAGGCTTCTCCATGTCCTTTCAGCAGTACCATTCTGGTGCGGCGAGTAAGGGGCTGAAAATTCATGTTTAATTTTATTACTCACCATGAGAGACTTGAATTCTGAACTGGTAAATTCTGTCCCATTGTCTGTCCTAAATCTTTTAACAGAACCATATGGAGCGATATCAGCCAAAAATCTTGCTGTAGCAGAAGTAGCATCACTCTTACTCCTTAAGAAATAAACAAATACTACACTTGTATAATCATCAACAAATATAATTGCAAATCTAGAATTTTCTCTTGAAATTGGATCTATTGGGCCCGCTAAATCACAATGTATTAATTCTAAACGTTTGTTAGCTCTTTTATCAGGTTCTCTACATCTGTATTGGCACATTTTTCCTTCAACACAGGTTTTACAGTTAAAATTGTCTTTACCAATAATTTTCATTCCTTCAACAACTGACTCAAGCTTCAACAGATCTTTGACATTACAATGTCCTAAAATTTTATGCCATTCTTCAAGAGAATGCATTTTTGTGTTTTCACATTGTTCAAAAAATATAATTTTCCAGATTTTTCTATATCAAACACAGTACCATCTGGAGCTATCAGTTCTGCGGAATTAGGGTAAAATTTTACAGATACTCCATTCTCTGTTGCAGCTTGAACAGAAAATATATCCTGCTTGTAAGAAGGAATACACAATGTATCTTTAAGGGTAACTTTCCTTTTCTTACCTTGAGAGTCCCTAATAACAACATTAGCATCACCTCTGGCAGACACAATGCCATTGGATCGGCTTCCATCAGCAAGCTCAATAAAATGCTTTGATGAATCAAAATCCTTATCCAAATTAACAAATTTTGATTTATCCCTAAGTATATGAGCAGTTGCTCCACAGTCAATCAACATATTGCATGAATCTATCTCATTATTGTGTTCATCAAAAGTTACACTGGTATTTACTTTGAAAATAAAAGATTCATCTTTTCTATTATCATCCACAACAAGGCTCACAGAATTTTTCTTCCTACAGAATTCTGTATCATGAGAGTTACTTTTACAGAAGTCACACCATCTACTAGATTTTAAAGAACTATTTTTATTTTTACACTGAAACTTTTTGTGTCCAGGTTTTCCACATGAGTAACACCTTAATTTTGAATTACTATTGACATTAGATTTGACTTTCATGACATTGTCATCACTAGTACTATAGGTTAACCTACACTTTTCTGACTCTTCATAACTTCTCAATGCAGACTTAAAGTCCACAAAATTCATGGTATCACCCCTCTGAGTGACCACTGTAGAAAAGGCCTTAAAGTCATCAGGTAATCCTTTTAAAATCATTGCTACCAATAAGCTATCAGAAATTGTCTCACCAGCAATCTTCAATGATGCGGCAGCTGTCTCCGCTCTAATCATATATGCTGTCACACTCTCCTGTCTGCTCATTTTTAGTGATGTGAGCTCAGTGTAGAGGGAGATTACCCTAGGTTTGGAACTACCTAGATAATACTCACGGAGAATTTTTAATGCCTCTCGTCCATTGTCTTTTGCATCTCTAATGATTAAAGACAAACTTTTGTCATCGAGCACTTGCACAAGCTCGGCAAAAACTTCGGCATTTTTCTCAGGATCAACATCGCCATCTTGTGCTCCTTCTACGACCGAAAGCAACTTTTGAAGTCGGAGATGCCCTCTAAATTTAACTTCCCACAATTCGTATTTTCCCTCATCTCCATCAAAATAAAGACGTGACCTGGGCCCATAACCTGTTGATGTGGTCATTTTGTGGAGATGACAAATACGAATATTGTGGGGGAAATAAAACACCGAATACACAATTTATGCAAGTGTACTTTGGAACAGCTGAGACAGACGAATGAGCGAAACGCAAAACAAAACAAAAGAAGAACACAAAATAGAAAACGACAAAATAATAATGGTATACTAAAATATACATACAGTAAATGGGCATAATTACCAGTAAATATTTTATCAATCAAACTTATGTTTATATTCAACATTGACTATCCGTGTTTTTGCTGAGTTCTAAGGCATAGAGTTTTTGTAGAGTCTCTCTAATTTTCCTCCTGAAGTCTTTACCAGTGCAGACCTAACTAAATTGTCTTTACCAACAAACAATTCTTCAATTATGCCAAGCTTCCAGCATTGCCTTGGTCTTTTATCCCCAATCATTACCACTTCTCCCACCTTGATAAAATTTGCATTGGAGCCCTCTACATTGCCTGATGGGTAATAAATGAGTTCTGGCAAGTATTGCATTGGAGCCCTTTACCAGGGCTGTGCGGGTCTATCACTTTCGGGTCGGGTCCGGGTCTGGGTCATTTTTCTAATTTACTTTCAGGTCCTGGTCCGGGTCCGGGTCGGACCCGAAAGTTCACTTTCAGGTCCTGTCGGGTCTTTCAGTATATGACCCGGGTCTGGGTCGGGTCAATTATTAAAAATGTAATAATTATAATCTGGTATAGGATAGGTAATACTGTAAGACTGCTACCGTAGCTACATTAACATGTTTTCTGAAACACAGTAAAACATTATATGGCTATACGGTAGTAGCCTTACCATATATATTAATTAATCCGATTTTGGAAATGTTTGAAAGTAGGTGTATTAATTGTATTAATATTTAACAGTAACTAGGTATAGTTATACATGCATTGCTAAGGGGCAAAGGACGATGTATGATTGCTCTCTTCAGCCCCCTTATTCTAAATTTTAATTAATTTTGTGAAAACAAATTCTATATTTTTTTGAGTGAACACAAATGGAAATTATCATCTTCTTGCATGAAAATTAAATACTTTGTTTATCTTAAAAAACAAAAATAAAACCGATAATATGAAATAATTAAAGTAATTTGGTAGTAATATTGTCTTTATATTTTGAGGGCAACATATTCTGTGAACTCCTTTAAAACAGATATTGATATAGCGGGCATAGCTTACTTATTTTCTCCTAGAATCTAAATTGAAGTTGTGGCAAACAGGAAAGAGATTTCTGAATTTTTTAACCGGTTTTTTCTATTTTGAATATACAGTTATACACACATATATAGATATATATATAATATCTATATATATATATATATAGATTATATATATATATAATAATATATATATATATATATATATGAACATTATTCACGAAAGTGACACGTGAAAAAATTTATGATGAATAAAACCACGAAGGGAAAAGAAAAACAAAGTGTTCTCAAGCGCTTTCGTCTAAATGACATCCTCAGGAACACTGGAGTGAAAGGAGAGTTCAAGACATAATAGGTTACAAAATAAAACGGACCTTTCCAGTTTGTGTACCGTTTTTTCATATAATTTATTTTTGATTGGTCCTACAACCCGCCGTCGATTATAACAACTTTTTTAAGAGAGGGTAAGTTCTTGATAACCTAACCTAACCTAACCTAAACCTAACCTAACCTAACCTTCTGTTTTACTCTATGCTGTCCTAAGAGAAGCAAAGAAACACTAGAAAGTTGCATGAAGCCACATTCTGGCTGGATCTACTATTATTAGTGATATGTGGAAATCTTACGATCAAATTGATAAAATCCCACATTAATATAACTTTCGTCACTACACTATAAATCACAGTGAAAATTTTTTCGATCCAGCGGACCGGTGCCCACACTCAGCAGATAGAGAGCACCGGGAACGTCTTTAAACGACAAAACAAGCTGCACAAATGTTAGAAAACGGTACATAAACTGGAAAAACGTCCAAATAAACATATATATATATATATTATATATATATATATACAGGGTGGGCGGAAAGTAGCTCCCTATTTTGGATTGGTAAAAAATATGTATATTATCCATTTATTTCAGAAGAAATAATATGAAAGGTAGGCATACATGGTAGGTTTTCTATAAAAATTCAATGTGGGCTCCAACTCTTTCCACCAGCTTCTGGAGCCGCCCAGGAATGGCGTCCACTGACTTTAGCAGGAACTCCGGCGGATGGAGGACATGACTTCCCGATTCGGTCCTCCAGTTTCTTCCAATGTCCCTCGGTTTGGTGGTGCGGTCTAGACTTCTTCCTTTACCACCCCAAAGAAAGAAGTCGCACGGTGTCAAGTCGGGCTCCTGGCTGGCCATTGA
Organism: Bathynomus jamesi; assembly: GCA_023014485.1. Lineage (NCBI taxonomy): Eukaryota > Metazoa > Arthropoda > Malacostraca > Isopoda > Cirolanidae > Bathynomus > Bathynomus jamesi. The sequence goes on from JAJOZX010004301.1 coordinate 253,703, forward strand.
TGTGGAACCACGACGACCCATCCAACGCCCAGGGAAGTGGGCATCCAGCCACTCCGGACAACAAGAGCGAAGTGCGGAGGGGCGCCATCTTGCATAAATTCAGATCGTCGATGTTCTCCCATGTGCTGACAACCGGCCAGACCTCGTTTCGCAACATAGCAAGGTAACCGCTCAGCTTCATGGTGTTGCGCAGAGGAACGGGCCCACAACCTGATCTGAGGTCATATACCACACCACAACACCCGTTAACTGAACCGATTCTGCCGTTTTTCAGCGGTAACCGTGCGACTTCTTTCTTTAGGGGTGGGTAAAGGAAGAAGTCTAACCGCACCAAACCGAGGACATTGGAAGAACGGGAGGACCGATTCGGGAAGTCATGTCCTCCATCCCGCCGGAGTTCCTGCTAAAGTCAGTGGACGCCATTCCTGGGCGGCTCCAGAAGCTGGTGGAAAGAGTTGGAGCCCACATTGAATTTTAGAGAAAACCTACCATGTATGCCTACCTTTTCATATTATTTCTTCTGAAATAAATGGATAATATACGTATTTTTTTACCAATCCAAATAGGGAGCTACTTTCCGCCCACCCTGTATATGATGAATAAAACCACGAAGGAAAGGAAACACAAAATGGTGCTCAAGCGCTTTCGTCTAATGACATCCTCAGGAACACTGAAGTACATAAAAGGGTGACAGCCTATATATAGGTTACAGAAAGAAAAAAGAAAAAAAAAGAAAAATAAATAATATATATATATACAGTGGAACCTTGCTTAACGAGTGCCTCGTATAACGAGAAATTCGTATAACGAGCCAAAAGAATGGGGGAAAATTACCTTGCATAACGAGCGACACTTTGCTTAACGAGCAAAATATTTCGTCAAAATTTAAAGCGTAGACAAAAACAAATGTCTCTAGACAGTTTCCTCGTGAAAAAGGATCCAAAAGAAAGTGAAAGTGCCTCTAAAAAATTTAAAGCTAGTGACTGTGAGCTCGTCGAGAATGTTATTGCATTGAACGAAGACGATTCTCCTCCTTCCCCTCAATAACCCTCTCCTCCTCCCCTGTCTCTTCATTTCCTTTGCGTGCGTCAGGAGCACCTTCTCTCTTCGTAAGTTATTTATAAATTTCCCCGTTACTAATTATTTACATTCTCTTTTGGGTTAATTTTTATTAATAATCTTTTCATTTCATGCAATAATAATTTTAAAAACGCCTTTAAATATCATTATAAATATTATTTTAAGTATTTTTAAGCATGGAACGCATTATCATATTTTACATTGATTCCTATGGAAAAAATTGCCTTGCTTAACGAGCATTTTGCATAACGAGCACAGTTCGGGAACGAATTATGCTCGTTAAGCAAGGTTCCTCTGTATATATATATATATATATATATATATATATATATATATATATATATATATATGCAATAAACGGAGAAGTAAAAATAAAAATTAAAAATTAAAGGATTATCAGAGAGGCATACATATTTGTAAGGAAAAAATATCGATTTTTAGCACAAGATCAAATGAATTATAAAAATACAAATTTATACTGGAAATCTGCCCGGGTTTTAACACACTGCCTTTTTTGGTTAAGTTTCGATGTATATAAAAATAAAATTAAAATTAAAAGTTAATAAAGTAGCATACAAGTTTACCAAAGATTTAGCGTTCTACCCTTCTTATCTAAATCTGTTTTGAAGGAATTCAAACAACAGGATCGAGTTGAAAAAGACCTTTGCTTATGTTGAAGTTATTTGAAAATTGGATAATGGCAGACTCAAGAATTTCTATTAACAATGTTGCTAGAGTGGAATAAAACTGAAGCATTATTCCAATCAATACAGTGGGATAACTCTGACAAATGGACAAAAAGGGCACTGGACAACTGTCCTGTTCTAACTTCACCTTCTCTGCCCTACCTTTACGGTCTTATTAAAACCCACAAACCTGGCAACCCTATGCGCCCTATTATTAGCTCGGTGGGCTCTATTACTTATAAACTCTCCAAATGGCTTGTCAAAGTCTTGTCCCCCATTCTCGGAACTATCTCTGATTCACATGTAAAAAATTCCATGGATCTTACTGAAAAATTGAATAATGCACGTACTGAAACTAACGATAGATTGATCAGTTTTGACGTTTGTTCATTGTTTACAAAAGTGCCGATTGACGATATGCTTGACTTTCTCTCCCAAGAATTACATAAGTATGACCTGCCACTACCTTCACACATTGTTTTGGATCTTATTAAGCTTTGCATCAAAGACTGTAAATTCACTTTCAATAACGAGTATTATCAACAAGTTTTTGGGATGGCCATGGGCAACCCCTTATCGCCCCTCCTCTCCAATATTTATATGGAGTTTTTCGAAATTACTTACATTCCGAGAATCCTGGGGGTTGGCATCCCTTGGTTGCGGTACGTCGACGATATTTTGTGTATCTGGCCCATGAATCGTGACCTGGATAACTTCCTCCTTCAGTTAAGTGATCAAGTCCCCTCCATTAAGTTTACTTTAGAAGTGGAACAAGACAATTCAATCCCATTTTTGGATGTGCGTGTACATAGGGAAAGCCCAGGTTTTAAGTTTAGGATCTATCGGAAAACAACAAACAATTTGTCCTACGTACACTTTTACTCGGGACATGACACCCCCACTAAGAAGGCCATTTTTTCATCAATGTTTCTCCGCGCCCTTAGGATCGCCAGTCCGGAATACATCGATGCCGAATTGGAAAAAATCAACGGTATTGGAAGTGATCTGTGTTATCCATCTGCGTTTATGGAATCTTGTCTCAACAAGGCAAAACGAACTTTCTATCGTGTTAATAATAACACTCGTACTTTGTCAAAAAATATTTTAGTACTTCCATTTTTCCCGGGCTTTTTAGGCATTGCTAATGTACTTAAACTTTTGGATATTAATGTAATATTTTCATATAACAATATTGTGAAAAATATCATAGTAAAAAATAGCCCTACCAATAATTCAGGCATTATCTATAAAATTGGGTGTAAACAATGTAATTCCTTTTACATAGGTCAGACGGGAAAGGATTTGCACACACGTATAAAACAGCATCAATATTCCGTTAGAACAGGACAGTTGTCCAGTGCCCTTTTTGTCCATTTGTCAGAGTTATCCCCTGTATTGATTGGAATAATGCTTCAGTTTTATTCCACTCTAGCAACATTGTTAATAGAAATATTCTTGAGTCTGCCATTATCCAACTTTCAAATAACTTCAACATAAGCAAAGGTCTTTTTCAACTCGATCCTGTTGTTTTGAATTCCTTCAAAACAGATTTAGATAAGAAGGGTAGAACGCTTAATCTTTGGTAAACTTGTATGCTACTTTATTAACTTTTAATTTTAATTTTATTTTTATATACATCGAAACTTAACCAAAAAAGGCAGTGTGTTAAAACCCGGGCAGATTTCCAGTATAAATTTGTATTTTTATAATTCATTTGATCTTGTGCTAAAAATCGATATTTTTTCCTTACAAATATGTATGCCTCTCTGATAATCCTTTAATTTTTAATTTTTATTTTTACTTCTCCGTTTATTGCATATATATATATTATTTATTTATTTTTTTATTTTTTCTTTCTGTAACCTATACATATATAGGCTGTCACCCTTTTATGTACTTCAGTGTTCCTGAGGATGTCATTAGACGAAAGCGCTTGAGCACCATTTTGTGTTTCCTTTCCTTCGTAGTTTTATTCATCATAAATATTTTTCACGTGTTACTTTCGTGAAATAATTTTCATATATATATATATATATATATATATATATATATATATATTAGTAAGTATAGAAATAAAAAATTGTGGGAGGAGGTAACACATTTGTACGAAAAAATGACAATTTAAGCACTTTGCCCGAAATTCAACATAAATTCAAAAGGCTTGTTTCCAACCAATTTTTTTATAGTTATTGTCTGAATGGTAAACAAGTCACAAAAGAATAAAGAAATAAAAATAAATATAAATTGGAAAAAATTACAAAATAATGCCTTAGTGATATATACGTCACAACCGAAATAAACATAAAGACATACACCAGCAGATAAAAAAAAAAAAAAAAAAAAAAAAATTGTAAATGGAGTCTACAAATTCAAGCTCAAAAGGAAAGTTTACAATCAATTTAATAGATGATGCCAAAATGATATATATGTCACAAAGAAATAAAATAAAGAAATAAACCAAAAAAATAAATTGAAAAACAAATTGTAAGAGAGGCACCCAAATTTATAAAGGAAAAAATTACCAAAGGTTATTTAGTTATTGTCTGAATCATGCATACTATGGTCACAAACGAATAAAAAAGTACAAGTAAATATAACTTCGACAGTGCAGTATTATTTCTAATCAATTGTATATATTTTTATCCTTAGTGTATGAACTGTCATTGTATTAATAATATTTGTCATATGGACTATAGTCTGCCAATAAACCTTTTCATTTTCATTTTCATTTCATTTTCATAAATTGGAAAACAAAATGATGCCTAGATGATATATAAAGAACTATAAAAATATATACGACATATATAAGGTATATATATATGAAATATAAACGCAATATATACTGTATGAGGAATATATATATATACACATAAGGGTAAAATTGCCAAAGGTTTTATATTTATTGTCTGAAACATCCGTAAGTAGCAAAAGAATAAAGAAATAAAAATAAATATAAATTGGAAAAAATTACAAATAATGCCTCAAAAAAAAAAAAAACGTACAACTACACATGTACACATATACACCCGCATAACCAAATATATATATATATATAGTTTTATATATATATATATATATATATATATATATATATATATATATATATATATATATATATATAAGAAATACGCATACAACAATAAATTGAAAAATAAAATTGTAAGAAAAACACAAATTTATAAGGAAAACGAGACGAAAAACAAATGTTTTACCAAAGGTTTAGCAACCTGCCCTTTTTGTTTAAATCCATTCTGAAGGAATTCAGAGCAACGGGATCGAGTTGAAACAGACCTTTACTCATGTAAAGTTATTTGTAAGTTGAATTATAGCAGACTCAAGAATATTTCTATTAACAATGTTGCTAGAGTGAAACAAAACTGAAGCATTATTCCAATCAATACAATGGGATAACTCTGACAAATGGACAAAAAGGGCACTGGACAACTGTCCCGTTCTAACGGAATATTGATGTTGTTTTACACGCGTTTGCAAATCCTTTCCCGTCTGACCTATGTAAAAGGAATCACATTGCTTACACCCAATTTTATAGATAATGCCTAAATTATTGGTAGGGCTATTTTTCACTATAATATTTTTCACAATATTGTTATATGAAAAAAACCACACTGATATCCAAAAGTTTAAGTACATTAGCAATGCCTAAGAAGCCCGGGAAAAATGGAAGTACTAAAATATTCTTTGACAAAGTGCGAGTGTTATTCACGCGGTAGAAGGTTCGTTTAGCCTTATTAAGACAAGATTCCATGAACGCAGATGAGTAACACAACTCACTTCCAATACCGTTGATATTTTCCAATTCAGCATCGATGTATTCCGGACTGGCGATCCTAAGAGCGCGAAGAAACATTGAGGAAAATATAGCCTTCTTAATGTTTCTTCGCGCATTCAAAAGTGCATTCATGCCGCCGGAGAACATTTTGAGCACTTGGCGTAGTTAATTAAGTTTTATATGCAAACAACTCGCTATAACATTTTGATCACTTAAATTACTAATTTACCTTTCATTGGCAATTGCTATAACAATATATTGTTTGGATTTTTTTAAATTAAAATATATGATGCTATAAAGAGTATATAGTTTTTTTTGGGACACCCTGTATATATATATATATATATATATATATATAAGTTATATATATATATATATATGGAATGAACTCAGAATGGTCCCCTGACTTTTTTATGATACACACAGACCGTACATGAAACAAGGAACTCTTCTGGGATAATTAAATCCACTATAGTCCGAATAAGTAATGGTAAATGAGTAAATGGTAAATGGTAAATAAGTAATGGTAAACTATGGTATTTGTCATTTACCATTACTTATTTGGATATAGTGGATTTAATTATCCCAGAAGAGTTCCTTGTTCCTGCACGGTCTATATATATTATATATATATATATATATATATATATATATATATATATTATATTATATATATATATATATATATATATATATATATATATATATATATATATATATATATATATATAATATTCAATTAGCAACTTCATTTCAACGAATTATACAATATTCACCTACAAATATTCAAAATTTATGTAATACATTTCTGTATGCAAATGAAATATTAAGCGCGACAATTACCTTCACTAGAGTTGTTTCATCTTCTAACGACTGTAATGCGCAGAATTTTGAGTATAGAGAATGCAAATAACCCTTGGCCAATACTTCCTGCTGAGTCAAGCAATAAGCGATACCGTGGATCGACATAAACACCCATTAGAAAGGCTCCATTCTGAAAGAGGTTATTTTCCCAATTAATCATGGCTTCTTTCAAAGCACGAGAAACTGCAGTTTTGTCGCAAAGCTCTGTTTTCAAACGTTTCCACAGTCCCAAAAAATCACCTGGAGTTAAATTTTCTTCTTGTAAAGCCTTGTTGCTTCTCTGGATAGCTGTAGACATTTAACAGTCATTTCAATAGAGTTCCATTCCTGAGCAGTTAGACGTAGCGACGGTTGTGCTGCTCCCCATTCTACAACTTTCTCTTTCATAAAGAGCAGCCTTTCCAGCATATCATACGTAGACTCCCATCTAGTTGTATTGTCTAATATCGGTTTCTTTCCAGTGGAATGCTTAATTAACGATGTTTATCGTGGATGGTGCGCGCAACTTTTTCTCAACACGTCGAACAGCATCTATTTTATAGAAAAAAAACTACATAATTATACGATTTATACCACTCGAACAATTCATTTGAATTTTGAATATTATGTGTATTATTGATTTTTCTTAGCTGAAAAAAATGGTCTGGTGTTAGCCATGTTAAAATAATGAAGTGTCACTGCCGATTAAAGGGTTAAAGGAATGCCTATGTTTTCTTTGTTAGAAATGAAAGGAACTAGTTTTCGCTTGTAATTTTATACTAATATATTTCAACATATTACTATGAACGCAAATGTAGGCGTATCATTATAAGAAGTCCGAAACGCGCAATGATTATACCCTGGTGTATATACCGTAGGCCTACCTGAGAAATGAGAATATTCATTGAAACAATAGGTAATGCAAAACATATAAACATTTTAATTTAAAATACCGGTACTAACGAACAGACTTCTCAACTGTGGTTAAAGCTTGACGCACAGCAAGTTCCAAAGTGTGTGAGATGCATCTGTTATTGAATGTCCCAAAGTTCACCGCTTCAACCAAAGACACAATATTTTCTCCATCACCAAGCTCTGACTCAGCAAATGGATTCTCCATTTCATTTTCACTCTATTTTCGTCGGTTTCAAAATCTAAACAAAAAAAAATATTTTACCTTTTTTTTATCTCTTTTTTTCTATTATAAAAGGGAATATTTCTCAAATAATATATTTTATATTACATATTTTATGTATTCCTGCAAGTGTGTTGATCATTTAATACTTACCGTCCTTAAGACTTTTTGCACTGCTCTCATCCATGAGTTCTTCATCTAAAAGGCGACAGCACTTGATCATATCGGACCCGTTGTCTGTTGCAATGGATACAACTTGTGCAGATCCCAAGTCGTACTCGGTTAACACAGACTGAATGGTTTGTTTCGAAATATCTCCTATGAAATTAATTATTTATTACTGATTTAGATTTAAAGTAACATTCTTTTACATATACTGTAATATTGTATGATATATATATATACAGAGATGGGCAAGATCACCAACTTTGGTGATCTTGAAGATCAAGATCAGATCACCAGAAAAATGTGATCTTGAAGATCAAGATCAGATCACCAGAAAAATGTGATCTTGAAGATCCAGATCAAGATCGTGATCTTGAAGATCACTTTTCAAGATCACTTTTTAAGATCACTTTTATATGAATTGAAAAAAGTTGTACTCTTGTAGAGTAAACAAAAACAAATTATTTTGTTAATCACTCCTGAAAAGTATCACTCCTAATACTCCCCTGAGGGCTGAGGCAATACAAGCATCGCATCCTACCCATGTCACCTGATCTAAACCACGGGGATTGACGATTCCCCTTTCAGTTTTTCAGGTGGTAAACTTAAAACTTAGTATTATCATAACTTATCAGAAGAAAAAACTATTAAATGACCTACATATAGTTTTTAGTTCTATTTTTCTCAATTCTCATTTCACCAGGTCCATAACCCATATCAATGAATGGTCAGCATATATAAGTAAACATTTTTTACATAGAATTTAATTTTACAGTTTTACTGCAGTACGCAATTACTGACAATATAAGGGTAAAAACCGCAAGTTAAGAGTGTTAATTTAATGTTCAACCGCTGTAAACATTTGCTTTCAGCAAAACCAATTGTTCAAGGTTACCATCCGAGAGACGACTTTGTTTGGGGCTATGAACCATGCCAGCAAACGAAAACAACCGTTCCACTGGTGCAGAGGAAGGTAGCGTGGTGTTATACCTCTTGAAGATCTTCTTTATAGCAGGATACCTATCTAAAGAGTCGAGTGCCTTACTGGTGTCCTGCAAATAATTGAGGACTTCCAAGTCTTCCTTGTTGTTAGGAGCAGAGAATGAGCCGTCCATAGTTCTGAAGAAATCGTCTTCAGATGATGAGTCTGAGTTCACCGAACTATTACCACTGCTGTCAGAATTACAATTTCTTACAGCCATTTGCAGCTTGTCTTTTACTTGAGACTTGATTGCTTCATGATCGCCGAAATTAGGCCCTTGCAACAATGATATCCATCTAAGTTTGAAATACGGATGAGATACTGAGGCCAAAACGGCATCAGTTACCTCGGGGCTGAACGACAAAAAATGACCAAATCTGGCATTGAAGCCAGAGACGACTGCTGCCAGTAATGGCATGCAGTGTCTCAAGCGCAGGTCGTTTGGTTGGATAGGCTCCAATCTTGCGAGGGCATCTTGAGTCACTAGGACTGTTGGAAGAAGACAACCGTAGTAGCATTCTTTCTCTGCCTGTAATTTGTTGAGGGCTGCTGCAATTGGTTTTAGAACAGACAAATATTCTGAAATAAATTCCAATTCATTGTCTTTGAGGATGGGTAGATTCAGTTCTTCAAGAGCTACATTCACGTCGTTCTTATGTTTATATATTTGGCTTAATGAGTCGTACATTGAGTTCCATCGGGTGACGCATGGGTACCTAAATTGGACGCCAGTTATTTCCTGTATTTTTTCTGCTGACTTGGGTTTACCAGCAGCATTCCACAGCGCCGAACATTTTCCCATTGCAGAATGCTTTATCTTCTTTAGTCCAGGTGAATTCAGTCCTTTATCTGCATCAGTTGTTGCTACCAAGTTCAATGTGTGGGAGGCACATCGAATATGGGATGATAGTTTCACTGACTCCTCTCCATGCTCTCCTGAATGTTCAGGAAAGTTGCTGATGATAACCTCTTCATCTGAATCTTTTTCATCATCATCTTCATCTGCATCATCTTCATCAATGTCGTCAGTACGATTCTGAACACGAACACCGAACTCTTTAAAGCATTTCACCATGTTCGATGCATTGTCGGTGACTGTAGATACAACTTTTCTATAAGATAAACCATGCTCCGAGTTGATCCTGTCCAATATTCCAGCAATTTTATCAAAGCTATGTGTTCCACGAAATCTTCGGCATGCCAGTGCAGCTGATCCTCGCGACAAGTCATCATTGATCTGTAATGTAAGAATATAAAATCAATGTTTGTATGAACATTTTTTTAAGCTTAATTTAATAATATTGGTTAGACACGCACTAGCTAAACTGCGCCACCAAACATTGAAGAGAAGAACTATGTGATATAAAGGAGGCAATTCAGCGATGAGTCGCCTACCATACCACCACATCAGTGACCCATCCCATAAGAGCAAAATGTGGAAGAGTCCATATTCACAGCCTGTGAATATGGACTCTTCCACATTTATTTTGCTGTGAATCAGACACAATGACAGATGACAGAATCAGTGAATTAGTGTGAAATTACTGTGAATCACAGCAAAATGAAGACTCACCAAATTAATGAATGAGGAACACATGTCGAATAATTGAAAAGATTATACTATAAGTCTATCAGACTATCAGTCTATCACCAATGGTCAATTTATCAATTATATAAAAGTAATACACTAAATCAATAGCATACCCAATGCGCAGTGACTCCCATGAAACTGCGGTGATTAGTTGACCATATGTCGCATGTAACACACACATGGTCAACTGCTGCCAGTTTTGCTTGTATGTCTTCCTTCATTGTACTGGTTGTTGTTGCAAGAGATCTAGCCAGGGTGCGTCTAGATGGCACCTGAACAGCCGGGTTGACGTCTGAAAAAAATATTTAAAAATTAAAACAAATACAATAGATTAGCTATGGAAAAAATATCAAAATATTTAGTTAGGCTAGCGATAGTCTAATGTTCATACAAATAATATGATTAATTATTTTAATCAGATATTAGCTATGGAAAAAATAGCAAAATATTTGAGTTATACTAACATGAAAGAAGATCCTTAAATTCATGTAGTTCAACTAGGCTCAATGGTAGGAGCCCATTAGCCACAAGCGAGAGAATCTTCTTTTCAAGGATATCCTTGCATATTGGTGGTCCTGGTTTTTGCTTGGAAATGTGGAACATGCTTAGTGTTGACTGCTTGGCAATTTTGGCAGGGCCAGCATTGCTGCCGCTGGCATCTTCTTCTTTAGCTGGACGCTTGCGAGATTTCTTCTCCGATTCATATTCACCCAAAAGATCCGAATGTAGTTTCTGCACAAGAAAATAAATTATTATCATGCGGAGAGACTTCTTGAACACCCTGTATAATATTTATCAGAGTATCAAACTTCTAGTTGAAATTAATACTTAACAAGATTCTAAAATTTTGTTATCTTTAACTAAAATTATTTTCACCATGATCAGTGCATTTTTATCCTATGTTAAATTGAAAGCCGAATTTCGTCCTTCAGTAACTAAATAGGAGAAATTACAGACATGGATCAGACAGAGAGAAAGACAGATACACCTGGCGTTTTATTATAGTTGGATATCGGCAGTTTTTAATGTAGTTACTAGTCCATAATCTATTAATATCTGAAGTGCACAATATATTCAAATGGACGTCTATGTAAATGTAGCATTAGTCTTGTATGGCACCAGTCACTTAAAATATGACTTGAACCATTATGTTAATGTTGCTACTTACTACTTAGTTACTAAGTAGTACTAACCCTGAGGTGCCTCAGAAGATTGCTTGTTGAGTCGAGGCCAGCAGACAGAATTGTAGTTTTCTTTGTACACTGCCTACAAATAACTTTGATACTGTTTCCAGTTTTTTCGACAATTTGAAAATATTTTCCGTTCAATAGCACAGATTGATCCTTATTACCAACATTGTTATCTAAATATATTGAATACTGTTCTGGTGACAACTTAGAATATTTGGTTCCCTTGGGAGCCTGTTGAAGTTGTAAAATTGCACTCATTATTAAAAAATTCAATCTGTAAATAAAATATGTTTAGAATTAATTTATTATGAATACGGACCTATAGGCTATATTTTATGCCTATATATAATAATATATTAATAGAACACTTTTAACATAATTGCACAGTAAATTACACTTTTTACGAGCCTAAATTCCACAGCAACTACACCTTCCATGAGCCCACGCATGACGCAAGTCACCCAACTAACAGAAAACATAAACAGTCGGTGTTGAACAAAGTTGCCACCAGATGTCGCTTGGACAAAAAACAAATGACATTCGCATAGCGGCATATTTAAGAATCTGAAATTAAAAGTGATCTTGAAGTCTAAAGTGATCTTCAAGATCACAAGAAATAAAGTGATCTTAGATCAAGATCAAGATCACCATAATAAAAGTGATCTTCAAGATCAAGATCAGATCACGATCTTGATCTTCAAGATCACGATCTGATCTTGAAGATCAAGATCGTGCCCATCTCTGTATATATATATATATATATATATATATATATTTGTGTGAAATGTAAAATAATTTTGTGTGAAATGTAAATAATTTTTACCTGTATGCGAGCAGTGAAGTTCCTTGACAGCCAATGTTTTCACTTCAATTTTGTTTTCAGTCATATTGGGCTTGAATACCTAAAATCCTCTCTCTAAGCGGCTGCAACAATCTAGTTTTAAATGAAACATTTTTTTTTTAAGAAGTATTTTTAACTTATTTGTTTCAGCTATTGCTCTATCGAGAGTCAAAGTAACAAGATTTTTTTCTGTTCATGTTTATATTCATTGCAGATAGAAATGGTTCAACCAAAATTTTAAATCCAATATCTTCTACAATGCTAAAAGGCTGCCCGTCTATTGTCACCCACGAAATAAGGCCATTTTCTAAAGTTTTCTTATGAAGTTGCGGGTGAACTCCAACTTTAATTTGTTTAAAAAAGTTTTTAACACTAGTTTGGCCTACATTCATTCCCTTGGTTTGTATTTGAGTTTTCGAAGTACTGCTAGTGCTAGGTAGGCTTTTATCATGATCCTCAACTTTACGATATATGTCTGGGTGACACAATTTTAGGTGTCGCTTTAGATTTGTCACATGATTGCCACTATACACTTTTCCACACTTTTCAATTTGGCATGTAGATGTTTTATCAATATTATTATATTTAAAATATTAATTTGTAAGGCTAGTTTTTTTGCTACCACTCCCCACCGAAAAAAAGACCTTGTAAAGGCATTGCAAATTCATACAAATAGCAAACGAAGCACTGGAGACCAACCAATGTACACAGTACACAACTTACAAACAAACAATAAAATATATTAGGATTAAGCTACTCTTCCGTCACCGTTAACTCTCCACTTCCAGTGAGTCATTTGGAGGGTGTAGTGATAATTCAATACATTGTTGCCAAATCTAAAGGCGCACACATATGAAAATAAAAACCCATTCTAATAGACAGAGTTTATTTCCACAACAGTTTCGACGCCCACTGGCATCCTCCTCGGGTGGATACAGAAAAACGAATGAACCAAAACAAGAGGGAAAAACAGTCCAGGGACCGACCGTTAAGAAATTCGCACCTAGGTTAGATCCCATTCTCCCGACACCGGAAGGGCATTTTCATTAAGTACATTCGCACAAATTTAAAACTATCTTCCTGCTCTAAACATACAGACTCTATTATTTTTATTTTTATTTTTTTTACATAATTATTACATTCATTATTAAATTCATTACATTTAATATTGCATAATTATTTATTACAGAAATTATAAATTTATTATTACATTGGTTATTACATTGTTGTTTATTATACAGAACTTATAAACCGAAAAACGAATGAAAAAGGCGATTAGGAAACAATCCAGAGACCATTGAGAATTCGCACCTAGGTTAGATACCGTTCTCCCGACACCGGAAGGGCATTTTATTACAGGGTCCGCTTATAAGTACATTCCCACAAATTAAAACTATCTTCTTGTTCTATACATACAGATTCTAATATTTTGACATAATTACTGCATTTACATTTTTGAACATTTATTATTATTACCTTTACCCTAATTATTAAATTTATAATATTACCTTTATTATTACATCTGTTGCATTTATATTTATTTCCACATTTATTACTTCCATTATTACATTTACTAAAAGCGAGTAAGGAAACAATCCAGAGACCTTTAAGAAATTCACACTTAGGTTCGAACACGTTCCCACGACTTCGTAAGGGATTTTTTGACCAAGAATCTCATTAAAGGGTCTAACTTATAAGTACCTTCGCACAAATTAAAATTATCTACTTTTTCTATACACACAGATTCTATTATTTTTCTTTTGACACAATTATTACATTTATAAAGTACCTTACTTGATTCCCAATCTATAGCATGATTATTTTGGCTGGCGTGATAAAAAATGGCATTATTAGTATTACAACTTCTGAAGGCATATTTATGTTCTTTAATACGGGTTTCAATATTTCTTCCAGTTTCTCCCACGTATACTAAATCACAACTTTTACAGGGAATGCTGTAGACAGAGGCTTGTTCCTCTTTTGCAACGTTATTCCTAACCAATTTACTTTTCACGGTAGACGAATATTTGAACGCCAAAGCAAACTTATTAAATCTTTCGTCAACGGTTTTACTCTTTCTAAGCCGGCAATGTAAGGCAAACTCACATATTGTTTTTGGTTAACTGAAGGTTCCCGAGGGGCATAAAAAGATTTTCTGGCTTTAAAATACGCCTTTCTGATAAACCACTCGGGATATTTTAAATCCTTAAAAATGTTCCAAATCTTTGAATTTTCCGGGTCCAGCAAATGTGGGCTACAAATCCTGAGTGCTCTTAGAAACATGGAAGAAATAATTGAGCTTTTAACCCCTTCATCATGATATGAAAAATAATGAATGTACGAATTACAATGAGTAGGTTTTCTATAGACCGTGAAATTGGGCTTTCCGCTTTCGTTAATGACCAAAACATCTAGAAAAGGTAATTGTTTGTCGTTCTCCCATTCATATTTAAATTTAATAGAGGGAACAAGATTATTTAATGACTGAAAGAAAGTGTCAAAGTTGTTAACAATGAATGTAATAATTATGTAAAAAAAGAAATAAAAAAAATAATAGAGTCTGTATGTTAGAGCAGGAAGATAGTTTTAAATTTGTGCGAATGTACTTAATGAAAATGCCCTTCCGGTGTCGGGAGAATGGGATCTAACCTAGGTGCGAATTTCTTAACGGTCGGTCCCTGGACTGTTTTTCCCTCTTGTTTTGGTTCATTCGTTTTTCTGTATCCACCCGAGGAGGATGCCAGTGGGCGTCGAAACTGTTGTGGAAATAAACTCTGTCTATTAGAGTGGGGTTTTATTTTCATATTTTGACCTTCACGTAGAAAAAAGTGAAGTTTTTTGCATTTATTGCGCACACATAAATTTTGTAAGCTAAAAACCCGGCAGTGCAAGTCCTTCACTTTCTGGTCGGGTCTGGGTCTGGATCAATTTTAAAATTCACTTTCAGGGCCGGGTCTTTTTTTTTAATTCACTATCGGGTCCGGGTCCGGGTCATATCTCACTTTCGGGTTAAACCCGGGTCTGGGTCCGGGTCCGGGTCCGACCTGCCAGCCCTGCACTCAACGATTTTGAAACATGTCATAGAGTGTACGAATCATTACAATCGGCAAGGCCATACATGAAATAAGTCTCGTAACACTCGCAAACATTGTCAGCAAAGCAGTGTTTGTAAACAGTTTGTGGAAAGAATTGCTGGCACATAAAACGGGCTGTAACTCGGAAACAAAGCGATTTCGGGCACATTTTTATATAAACTTTTTCATTGTTTTCAGGTCCTGAATCCATCCTGAAAGTGCGTCCCACATGTTATGAAACACCCTGTATATACCTTTGGTTAGCTTCCGCCCGAATTGTTCATTCTGACGAAGATCAAGCTTTTCACTCCACATTAGACCTACAGTTTAACGTGGAATCCGAACCACGCCCCATCAGCAGCCCAGCCTCTTAACCACTAGGCCACCTAGGGTACCCATTTATCTACCAACCACTTTCTTTGTTGTGTGGAATGATGAACAGCTGGGTTTTGCTGCGCGCCGGCTCCGTCGGGTCTCAAACCCGGGGCCGATGGATTCGTAGGCAACGACGCTAACCACTACACCACCGAGGTGCATATATATATATATATATATAGGCTGACCATACGTACCGTTTTGAACGGGACAGTACCGTTTGTTTTATATTTCCTGGCCGTCCGTCGTTTTAATAAAAATGTCAATTTTGTCCCGGTTTATGTACTTACTTTTTCATGAATACAGAATATTACATAACCCCCGTCCCTTTTTTGCTATCCCAATGTCCCGTTTTTGTCTCAAGGAAATATGGTCAGCCTATATATATATATATATTATATAGAACTACAGTATAGAATTATAAAACTATAGAATGTATACTTACGTAATCAGGCGCGTATTTAATATGGGCCAAATGAGCCATGGCCCAGGGCGGCAAATTTTAGGGGATGGCAAAATTTTGAGGGCAGTAAAATTCTGGAGGAAAAGTCGTAGCAAGAAAGTACTTTTTAGGTAGGGAAAAAACCCCAAAATTTCTGGTATTTTTTTTAGCTAACAAACGGAAAAAAGTTAGTACCACTTAAAAAAAAAATCTCATTACGTTTAAACGAAGTCGATTTCAAAGTTGGTCCTTGGCCTAAATATATTTCATTAATTTTAATAATATCTTTATTTTAAAGTTAATTATTTTTATTTTATTTCAGATTTATTGTTTACACTTTATAGAGTATCAAGCCAAAAATTGGCCAATTATTTTGTTTAAGGTTTCCTCTATAAAATTGAATTTATATTTTTTCTATTTTGCAACTTTGAACTTTGAAACTGGACAACATTTAAACTGTAAAGAGAAGATTGTGTTTATCTCAGTTTAGTACAGTAATGGTATTTATACAAGGTAAGAAGAAGGCAGTTTTTAAGACAATTTAAAATTTTTTATGTTAACTTAACTGCCTATATGTAGTTAGCTGTGAGAGACCTACTCAGCCTGGCTGAGCTATTTTTTTAAAATACATAATTATAATATATTTTATTAATTTTAATAATATATTTCTATTTTAAAATATATTTTTAATTAATTTCAGATGTATTTGTTTTTTCAGATGAGTGATGGGATCATGGGAGAAAAAGAAGATATATTTTATTAATTGTAATAATATAAAAGGCTTTAAAATCAACATTTGTCATTTAATTTTAATAAAACTTCTACACAATAAAACATATGTGTCACAACCATGCGATTTACCATTTCTATGGTTGAACAGTATCCAATTTAGGGTGGATCGATTTTAAATTTTTTTCGATTTCCATATTCTAATAGAGACAAAAACTTGCGCATGCATGAGAAAATAGCCTCTGCAAAATCTTAGCTTAATAGGTAATCATCTTCTGACCCCGGCAGAGCGATGAAAATCATATTTTAGTAGTCAAAAACGTATTTTTAAACCCTAGCCTAGAGTCATAAAATTTTGCGTGTGTGTTATTTCATGCCTAAGCAACGATATAAATGCTATGGGAAATATATAAATGCATTATTTAAGACAAAGAGCCGATCTGAAAATATGTATAATATACATATTTTCAGATCGGCTCTTTGTCTTAAATAATGCATTTATATATTTCCCATAGCATTTATATCGTTGCTTAGGCATGAAATAACACACACGCAAAATTTTATGACTCTAGGCTAGGGTTTAAAAATACGTTTTTGACTACTAAAATATGATTTTCATCGCTCTGCCGGGGGCATAAGATGATTATCTATTAAGCTAAGATTTTGCAGAGGCTATTTTCTCATGCATGCGCAAGTTTTTATCTCTATTAGAATATGGAAATCGAAAAATATGTAAAATCGATCCACCCTAGTATCCATGTTTGTGCCATTAGAAGTTCGCTGTAAACAGCGAATGTCCCTTAACTGTGCCTCTCTAATTCGTCTCCTTTAATTCCTCCCCAAATAATGACTTATACGGTACGTACATAGTAAATCACGCTGACGTCATAAAGTACTTAGTTTCCTTCACGTTTCGATCACGTGTTTAGTACGTGGCTATCCTTAGCATTCCATGTATGGTAAACTCTAACAATAATAAAAATTTCACTCTCTGTAAGTCATTATTTATATGTTGTGTCCCGACTGGTGTTATGCAATATAAATGTTATTCAACCATACTCCTTCATACATCCATGTTCTGTTCTTGACCGCTCTCCTCTATTAATTTCATCACCTATTACCTATTTTATTACCTATTACCTATTGTCTACTTATGCCCTATCAATCTATCAGTCTATGTGCAGTCGTACATGTCCCTTGACGATCATGATTACGTACATGTAAATACATCCACGTGTATTCTTTTCACTTTTTCTTTTAACCGCGTTCACCTCTCGCAAGTTGTTTATTATTGCTGATACGAAGGGTTCGAATTCACAAACAAGCATCTGAATTCAAAACCTTCTCTCTCACTTCTGCTACCAATTTATAACGTTAAGATGTTATGTACCCGGGTAATATACTATATTGTTTCCCTGCCAGGCCACTGGTTATCTACTTACGGCACATAGTTATCCACGTTCTCATTACCTGTACTCACTACTTCTACCTAATTGTCACTCAAATTCCGTTGCTTATGTGTTACGTTATCATTAATGCCCGTGTACTTCCAAATGAAAAGTACACCGTATTTTTCTCTGCTTTCCTCATCGCTGGCTAATTAGACTTTCAAATCATGATAACCAACCATTCCTCTAATAATATTAGACATAATTTGGCGTAATTATTGTTAACTATAAATATATAACATTGTTGTTAATCCCCTTTAAATTATAAAACAACGGAGAACTCTCCGTCATTATCTAAATTGTATTACCTATTCAGATTACTTCAGTATTAGATATGTCAATTAACAAATTGTTAAAATTGTATTTAACGGTAATTAATATACTTAATATAATGTAAATTATAGAGTACTTGATGTACTCGGTACATGTCGGCACCCCGACTTTAGGTCGCCATCCAAAAGTGTATACCTTACAAAAACTAGTATTTTTTTGTTAACTTTTTGCTTAAATTATGTTTAACGTCCGAATTCTTCAACCCTCCAGCTAAAGCTGGAGCTTGGCCTTCAACTGCACCCCTCCCAAAATTCGGACTACTTTGTTTCTTATATTGTAGATGAGATCATTCCTGCCGTAGCCTTTGCCCGAGGAGACTAAGCCCTCCTCGCTGTAGATTCCTGCCTGAGCCCTTGATACCTGAGGTTGCACCTCTCCCACTCTAAATTCCTGCCCGGGGCCTTTGTTACAAAAAGGTTGCTGCCCTCTCATTTTCAATTCCTACCTTAACTATTGTCAAACGGGGTCGAACCTCTACCCCTGTAAATTCCTGCTTGAGCTGTTGTTGTAAGAGGTAAAACCTCTCCCCCTGTAAACTTCTGATTATATCAGTGCCTCGTTCTGTATATACTTTGTGAATAAAAATTTATGAGTGAACTAAAACTCCAATTTTTGAAGTGAAGTGTTTATTCACCCCTTCGGGAAAAAAACTTGGTAGAAACTGTTTTGTAGCAACTCGGATGCTCTCGGCTAAAGCCGAGCTAAACCAACAAGAACCACCCTCGTTGGATCGTCCAAAGTGAATTCATCTTAAAAGTCGCAGCGGGCAGAGGCCTGCGGAAGCTGCGTGACACTGGAGGTCCCAGACCGAGACATTGTAGTCTCCCATCGCAAACCGTTACTTGGAAATTTCTTCCTTGAAATTCTCCCTACAATCAACCACAAATATTGAGTACAAAAAATTTCCCTTGAGGAACTTCTCTTCAATTTGTAATCTTCAATCAACTTTCGAATCATTATTCATATTTTTCTCCAGTCAACCGTTCGACCGCGTTCCGTCAAAGATTTTTAACGTTGTTTCATCTTCCTCTTAGATGACGTCACGAGCGGCACACCTAACTCAGAGCTGAGTGAGGCTGACCTTCAAAGTTTCGTGGAGGCTCCGAGGCACTAGCGTGCTGAACCCCTCACTCTCCGTTCGTGATGAGTTTTATTTTAATCGTTTTAGTTAAAAAATTACTACGTTTAAATCGTGTTCTTAATTATCATTTTCTTTAATTTTAGTAATTTTAATTCATTTTTTTCCCTTTTTAGTGTGAAACAGTGAAGTGGCTTTAACACTTAATCAATCTTCTTTAATTAATTGATTTTAATTAACTGTTCGATAGTAATACAAAATACAGTACTAATCAGTCGTTAATTCAGTACTCGCGTACAGTATTTGTTTTTTCCCAACAAATTATAAATCTGAATTTTTAAATTCTTTTTATAAAATTATCTGCATTTTTTTTGTTTGAGGATATTAAATAATATCATTTTAGGTTTTGTTGTGGGACATAAATGCGATCAGTCATAATGCTGATGTATATACCCATAACTCACATTTTTATTTAGTTGAACCCGGTTAGGTTTTTTTTATTGTTTTCAATTTAAACCTTTTTCATTAATTTTGGTGAAAATTCATGTTATTGTTATTATAATGTAACCCTTTTTTCTAGTGTGACTCGAGTTCGTTTGAATTTCGACCCTTGCCACGAGACCAGTGTTGGGAGGTTCGAAAAAAAATTACTCGACGATTGCTGCATCCGGAGTTAATGCAGGTTCGCCCAATTTTGTTCTCCTGCGTAACTATATAAATAAAAATTGTTTCATTGTTTATCTCATTTTTTCTTTTTCTCAATTATTTTTTTTATTCAAAATACTTAGAAATTGTTCCATTATTTCTCATTTCTTGTCTCTTACATGGATAGTTTTGTTTTATACGCACACTTTCGTGACAACGACACGTGTTATAATTGACGATGTCCAAACCATTACCCCCCGTGACATACACCACTGTTAACCTTGTAACTCCCTCTTCAGTACTGGAACATACAATTGATGTCCCTCATTTTCGCGGTCGCGTTAATAATAGATTTGTAGAACCTTTCCTTAAGGATTGGTTCGGTAAAATTGACGATTCGTTTAGAGGTTGTCAGACTACAGATGCCGATAAAATCGGTTTTGCTTTTGATATTTATGACCCAAATTTCGGTGACGCCGCGCGCGTCCGTACCTTTCTTGTCGATTGGTCCAATGGACAAATATATCAATTGTCTTGGGTAGAATTTAAACGTTTATGGTATGATATATATGAAGGTCTGCATGAAATCACGAAGTACTGTGACAGGCAGGGATCCGTCAAGTGGGTCGTTGACGTTAAAAGTTTAAAAGACAGCAGTACGCGCCAGTTATGGACTTTCTTCATTCCCTTGTTCATGGATCATGTCATTATCCTTCAGAGCTGCGCGAAAACGCATTTCCCGATAATTGTTTCGGTAGAGAATCGGAGTGACTCCGCTGACCTTCTGGTCTGGGTAGAAAGGCGTTTAATGTACCTTCTTCTGCCCCACTTTCCCAATCTCCTTCCTCTTTGAATTTTGTACATTCGGAATCTCCGAAAAGTTATTATTTTACTCCCGAAATCAAATTCGAACTCCGTTGCCCAAAGGAGGCCCTTTTAGGTCGTTTTGATCCTAAATGTTTGTATAGTCTTGTTTCTGCGTCTATAGCGGATAAATTGCTGTGTCCTCTCTCTAAAGAGCCGCCATCCGTTCCACACATTCGGGATTCCGATGGTAAACTTATTCCCGTCCTAGCGGAAACTATACTTGCCCTCGGGATTGGAACTCGTATTGTCCGTAAAGGTTTCTCGTTAGTCCCTCCGGAATATTGTCCCGGTTATGATTTAGTTATTGGCCCAGAATTCCTACGACCCAACGGATTCTCTTTCGACTTTTCGGGTCGATGCTTCGTCGATGAACAGCTTGAAAGACTATTCCCTACTCTGGTGCGATGCACCCGAGCAAGACTTTTCTTGTGACAATGAAACGCCATCCTTAGAAAATTTGGGTAATCCTGACCCAACCTTCTTTTCTGACTCAGTTGGTTCTGAACCGTTTGTTTCGATTTGTTCTTCGAATGAATTTCCTTCGAGGCTAGAACTCTCAGCCTCTCCTGATGATGATTTTTGTGATGCATCTTGTGACAGTGTTTGTGATGCTAATGTTGAAAACAGTAACGACAACAATGAAATTGTTGATTTATGTAATTATAAAGGAACTTCTGTTGAAAGTTTTTATGATGAAAGTTTTGTTGAAAGTAAGTGTAATACCTACGTTAATAATTGTTGTAATGTAAATGGGGATGTGACCAATCCTTTATTAAATGTGAATTCAGACAACTTGGATGATTGCTGTGCAACTGATGTTGAAAATCAGAATTTATTTTATTCTCACCATGGTCAGGAAAACCATGTTGGTCCCGATGGCCACGACTTGTACGATGATTTAGACACTGCTCCTCAAATTGTCAGTAATTTTAGTCATTCGGACATTGATTCAACTGATATAGTTCATTCAGTGAACTTTGGTCAAGAAGACCTTGTTTTTGATTTCGATGGGTCAGATATCCATGTATGTCCCAAGGAAGACGCGAATCTTATTGTTTTAGATGGTCAGGATGACCATGTTTTTGATAACTTTTCTCCACAGGACCCGACTTGTTTTGAGTTTACTTCGGCCAACGGCCAATCGGCAATGCTGCCTCGTTTAAGTGGTCATAAAGATGACCCTGTTTTTATTTTTTTGGTCATGATGACCGTCATCTTGCTTCAGATGATGCTTTTTCTGCTGTAGTAGCAGCTGGGGAGAATACCCCACAAGGTCCTGTAGGCGAGTCAGTTTTTATGAATTTTGATAACACTGCCCAACAAAAAAAACGTTTTTGCTAGTGATTTAATTCTAAGACCTGTTTCTGGATAATATTGATGTGCTAATTTCACAAATCACCTTAGATTTTGTCCATCACATCAGGTTTTCGTGCAATGTGCAATGCAATATGCCTATTTTTGGGTGATCCATGAAGGGCACTTATCAAAATTGATGATTTTTGAGACCTGTTAACAGCTGTTTTGCTGTTAAAATTTTATCTGTGGAATACGCAAATCTGTGCATTGAATCTAAAGGTCATGTACAACATATTAAAATCTTGGGTATCTGTGATTTCCCCAGGTGTAAGCGTGACGTCATGATCATGGATTCATTTTTTGCTTATTTAAACACTTTTAATCACTTTATGTCAATATTACCATTGTATATTAAAGTTCACTCCCTGCACAATTGTTTACTTTTCCATGCTGATTCTGAGTATGTAAAAACTTATTTTTTGAAAAGAAAAAAAATTGGGCATAACCCTGCCAAAATGCGATATCTCCGTATTTGATTGCTCGAAAACCTGACGTGATAGGCAAAAACTAAGGTGATTTTTTTAAATCAGCACACCAAAGTTACCTAAAAACAGGTGTTAGAATTAAATCAGCAAAATTGGTGTTGGGCAGTGTAATCATTGTGATGTTTATGATGACAGTAACAGTTTAGTAATGAATCGATCGTGTCCCAATGACTCCTTGTTAAACTCATTTAATTTGTGTTCTGAGCAGTGTGGCAAGCAATCTTTTCATAAAGAGCAAAGTGCTCACGTAAAGACGTATTGTCAATTGCCGACATCAAGTCTTTCCAGTTGGTCACCCGATTCCCCTGATTGCGATATTCCAAATTTTGGTTTTCCTCCCAATACCCCAACCTCGTGCGAAACCATCGATGATGCAGACGAAGCATGTTCACATGTTTCGGAGAGGCCTTCTTGGATTCTTGAAATGGAGCTTATTGATGAGAGCTCACAAATTTTCATGAAAACTTCTGTTAACAACCAAGCAGTTTTGGCTCTTGTTGAAACTGGCTGTCAGGCGAATTACATTAAACACGACGCGTACAAGAAGTTACTCAAGTTGGCTACGGGAAAATTCGACTTGCATTCTCGTTTGACCTGCATTGACGATGATTGGGAAGAATACAGTACCGGAGAAAATAATCTTCCTATTGAGTTTGATTCAGTCCCTTATCTGACCCCATTTGTGGTCGTATCTGAATTGAATTGGGATGGAGATTTACTCTTGGGGATGAATTTCCTTATTACGCACGATCTTTATAGAGAAGCAGGCATAATTCGAGGAAAGAACTCGCCTTTCGAGTATGTTTGTCACCCTTATTCTTCGGTCTTTTCAGCCGAGGGTGAAAGACTCGTTTCAGAGAGCCCGACGGACTCCCTGGAACCAGTTCAAAATGAAAAGGAACCGCTACCAGATGGGGAAGATTCTTCATCAATTGTCAATTGTTCCGTTCTAGTTCCGACGAACGAAGAACTAGAAAACCAACATACTTTTGGTAATTTTGAGTATGAAGACTCGAATGTCTTCACAGTAGACCCCTGTGACTCCATCGAGAGTGAGTCACCTCCTTCAGTGACAATTAAGCCGGAACTTGAAGTTCCCAGTGTTCTGGCTATTCCAAATAAATTTGAAAACTCATCTTTAAGTTTCGACTTGGTCATTTCGCTTGAATCCCTATTTAAGGAAGATGACTTGATGTTGTTTTCAAAGGTAGAGGATTTTCCACCAAATTCCGAGGCTAAGCCCATAGGTGCCGGGAGCGAACCCGAACCTACTCCACCGTCGGAAGTCGTACGCGCGGAAGGGCAAGCGCGGAATATTCCTCACTACCATAATATGATCATTCCATCGATCATCCTCATCTTTCTTCCGCAAGTTAATGTTTTCACCCTTCTTGCCCTTTACTTTGCGGATCTTTCTCTTTGGCTGTTCCTGGATCCTCTTCTGAAACCAGTGAAAGCCATTCTTCTTAATCCCGATACACCACCTCCTTTTGAGTGAGCAAGGCTCGTATGGTCAGTCCATTGCTTCCCGGCGTGTTGCGAAAACCTTTAACCGAATGACCCACATGCCCGATCGCAAGACAACCTAACCATGCGGCTGATTTATCTGACTTCGTATGTTCGTGAAATTCATCCGTATGACCGAACATACCCTCAATTTAGGTTAAGTTGTGGACGTTTTCCAGTTTATGTACCGTTTTCTACAATGTTGGCTTTTATGCAACTTTCTAGTGTTTCTTTGCTTCTGTTAGGCACAGCATAGAGTAAAACAGAAGGTTAGGTTACGTTAGGTTACGTTAGGTTACGTTAGGTTAGGTTATCAAGAACTTACCTCTCTTAAAAAGTTGTTATAATCGATGGCGGTTGTATGACCAATCAAAAATAAATTATATGAAAAACGGTACACAAACTGGAAAAGGTCCTAAGTTGTTTTTTGTTTTATTTTTTAAATTAATCTTAATTATACGGAACTTATAACCTATAAGTGTTCAGTTCAGTATAGCTCATAATTGAGTTATATTTTCAACTTTTTATTCTTGATTTTTTTTTTATTCAATTAATCTTGAGTAATTTTCATTAAATTGTTAGTCTACCATTTGTTAAGGGTATCAACCCAAAATTATAGCCAATTTTGACACACTATACCAGGATGCCATTCCTTTTCCCCTTCTAATAATTCTGTTACACCATTTCATTATTACGAATTACATAACTGTACCCTCACCATGAATTCCACTAAAACCTGTTGTTATCTATGCCCCGTCAACTCGTCAAATAAAATTCAATTCCGTACTGATACTGCTGGTCACTATTAATGGTGAGATACTGTTAATATAACGCTATGAAGGTTACTGGTCGAATTGAATTCTGTGCCTAAATTCAGTTTCCAATACCGCTTAATTTACTTTAACTAATTTAAAGTCTTTTTAAGTGCGTATTCATTTTAATTACCTTCATACGTGCAACTGAGTTAATTACGTAAAATCTATAATCCCGATTGAATTTTATTACTTTTGACACATATTCGAATTCACTTTCCTACTGATTATACTTTCACCCAATCACACTCACCCACACTCTGAAACACTCTAGTAAACATTGGCATACTTATTAGAAAAGAAATTCACTACTCATATCTTAATTTTATCATACAAACCTTAGCCTTAAATCATTGGCTACCACGATAAATTATTTTTAATTGCAGGAAACTGTTTGATATTTACTCTGGATTATTTGAATTTATTTAAACTTAATTGCTGCTTACAAAATATATAATCTTGCCTGTTGCTTTATTAAATTAATTTGAACCAGCCTCTAAGCTAATCCGTTCTTCAAAATTTCATGATTTACCATTGACCACTAAGGATTCAGTTCTTCCCGGGATGAACCAATTACTTTCATATTCTACACACAACTGTACATACCCACTCACCTAGACACGCGTATTACCCATATTTTTTCATACGTATACGCAATCACGTATATATAATCACGTATATATGCGCACCTAATGCGCATATATACACACGTGACCCAAGGTCTATACATCGTCTATTACGAAATTCTATCTTCCTTCTCCCTGGATATTCTTAATGGATAACAATATCTAAGTATCTAAAACGGTAACTAGATAAATTTTCATGTTTTCACTAAATTAATTTTACTTTTCTTTAAATCAATTTTAATATTTTACCAACTTATTCGGACTTGCAATAAGTTTACATTCTGCAACCGTGCTCCCACCGCTGAAGACTTCGTCCACCAATAAAATTTAATTCGATTTTTACCTACCAGAGTGAATAAGATTAGTTTATTAACTGTACAATGATGATAACTTCGGAAACTCTTACCTCTGTCAGTACTGACGGATTAAATTCCATTTTAAATAGTCATATGAATTGAAAATTCCTGGACCTTAAAAAATTTGAATTTTCCTTTTAACCAT
Source organism: Bathynomus jamesi (assembly GCA_023014485.1). Taxonomy (NCBI): domain Eukaryota; kingdom Metazoa; phylum Arthropoda; class Malacostraca; order Isopoda; family Cirolanidae; genus Bathynomus; species Bathynomus jamesi. The sequence goes on from JAJOZX010004301.1 coordinate 280,283, forward strand.
CTTTTTCCCTAAAATTATCTTAACCCAGGAAATCTTTCCGAATTTATCACGGTTCCGTAGGTAATCTTGTACTATAACGTTGGGCAAACTTAATATTTAACTTAAATTAGATGCAATCCTGTACTTGGAGCTTTCACTGAAATAATTAGGTCGAAATGCCAGTAATAACTTAGATGGTTCATTAGTTTATAAGATTGTTTATGTAGTATGATTGCCACAATTGATCGTACATGTAGTTTTTTTTTAAAGATGACAACTTCAGACTTGGTCGTACTTTGTCGATATAGTAATTCCACTACAATCCTAGTAATCAGACTCAGCTTTTTAATTCACCTGCTGTAATTTTAAAACTTGTTCTCTTGATTTCTGTTTATTTCATTAATATAATTCTCATTCTTCCCACTAAATTGCCTTGATTAATCCAACCCGAAATTGTCACTGTTTCACATCTAATATATTGTAAATAAACTTCCACCCCACCATGACATCCTTTTTCACGGGGGAGAGCAGTGTCACAACCATGCGATTTACCATTTCTATGGTTGAACATGTAGTAATGCTTAGTTAAGAATATTGATTTCTGTTTGATTAATTATTAAAATGTTTAATATAAATTTACTAAAAATTGTGATGATTACGATAAAGCATGTTTGTTAGATTGTAAATTGTTTAAAATGGGTAAAGTTGGTAGTCCTGGACAAGGGAACACAAGGAGCCGGCTACCCATAAGGGAGTCAGTTTTGAGGCAACGCGTTACGCGTAGGTTGACGAAATGTAACGTAAAGTTAATTAAGTGCGTGTCCCTCTCCGACCTAAATTATAATAGAATTTCATACTCGCATACCCCTAACTTAACTAAACCATTTTCGAAATTAAAAAACGTTCATAAGTGTTAAAAAGAGTATTAATATACCCCCTTCCCCCTTTGTTTTGTAACGGTCTTTCAGAGTCAGGTCTAGGCGCGCTACCATGATATTTATACGATGGCAAAAAGAGTGTAGAGAAACAAAGTGATAAATGAAAGAAATAGCCGATCGAGAATAAATAGAGATATAGTAAAGTAGAAAGAAGCGTAAATAAAGAGAGAAAGTAATTAATAAAGACGATCACTACATCTGGTGGCTAGCGGCGGTCCTCCTATTATATAATATTTGAATGAGGCTACCCACGTGCATATTATTTCGATTAAAATTCTTCAAAACCGGTATAATAACCAATAGCGTTAATGAATATTTTATTTCGATTATTAAAATATCTAAATGCAAAGTTGATCTCGTTTGCAGGCAAATTTCGAATTTCATTCCTTAAAATTCATTGTAAATAAAATTTAAAAATGGCGCATCGCCTTCGACATCCTTATAGCGTCCCTGACAAACTTCGCGCCTAAAAATTTAATTTTTTTTTTTCTTTCTTTTCGTGGGAGTTCGTTGTATTCTGAAATGTTCCCTTTGTCCCATTTTTCATCGTCCAGTTCCGTTGCTTTTCGTTTGTCCGACTCAATATTGCGAGTCATTATTACGTTAAATTTCGTTCATTCGGTTGGAGAGGATATAGTTTTGAACATTATCGTGCTGCCTGAAGACTCAATTTTTCTTTTTTTTCATCTCTTCCACTGTATGCTTGTTTCAGCTTACCTTTTTACTTTGTTTAAAATTTTTGAAATTAGTAGTAATTGTGATATAAAAATAGCGATTAATATAAAAAAATTTGTACGTAAGTAAATTGTTAGTTTAAATACAGTGATACACATTTTATATGGTCCTTTCAAAATGTTTTAGCGAAAATTTGTGAGAAATTTTCTGGGTTTCATTAGCAGATTTTTGATTATATTTCGATTGCCTGTATATAATAATAGGATTATTTTGTTTATATAGATTTACGGGCTTTTTGCTTCGCTCGCTTCGCGCTATATAGGTTAAGTTACAGTTAATTGACAGTCGAAAGGTAATCTTAAACATATTAAATTTGTCAGATTATAAGTCGCCGTATAGGATTGTGTTAAATTTCAAAATAAGTAGAATTCGTTTAACTGAAATAGAGAAATTGTGTTGTGAAATTTTTTATAAGTTTTTTTGGATTTTTTATATACTCATTAATTATATACTCATTAATATATACTTATTAACTAATACGTATTTATTAGTTATATATATAATTACATATATTTATATACTCATAAACTTTGGTAGGTAAGCTGATTTTTTTTTCTCCTCTCTCTGTTTCTTTCGTTCATTTCACGACAATTCCGACATATTTGGTAAGATGGCTATTGTATTGTACTGAGGGATTTCTTGTAGGCCTATCGTAAAATATTGTTCGGAGATTAACCGTTATTACGGTATGTCTATTGAGTAGTAAATTTTAGTTATTTAACAAAATTTTAATTGGTTTAACATAAATAAGCATAGGATTTTTCTTTAATAAGCACAAATGTTATGCATAAAATTCTAAATTGTTCTTTCCGCGCATAACATTGAATTTATTAAATATAGGCCTAAAAGTGCAGCAGTAAATTTTATTTTTATTTTGACGGCCAAGGTGAGTTACGGTACACATATTTTACTAAATCTGGATATTATAATTTTTTTTGAATTACAGAAATTTGTGTAGAAAATTCTTTTCATATATTTTCTTTACGTTTTATAAATTCATTCAATAATCAATTTTATTGGTACAGGTAGGCCGATTTTTATTTTTCTTTCCAGTTCAATGACAATGGTAAAATTTAGATTGTATTCTAAAAAGGATTTTAATTTGATATTTTAATTTGGGTATTAGAAATGAAAAATGTTTTTTTAGTTCGAGCGTTTGCATGGAAAAATTAAAATTATGTTAGGATATAATGCAAGTTCATTCGGTTAGGGATATTTGTATAGAGGTTCGCTTACAAACAAAGCGACCGCTCTTAATTATGCAAGTGTTTTTTTGTTTACAGTGGATTGCGTGTATTTGTGAGTGCATATTATCTATTCTTATTTAGTATAATTATGCAAATTTGTAGTTTCACTTGGAAACGATAAATTACTGAGATTTTTGTGATTTGCAAACCATACTGGGGTTTCTGTTGAAGGAGAGAGTTGTATCTCAGATGTAATTTGCTAATTGCGAGTTCAATTCGTATGAAATTTGACGTTTCAAGTTGGAATTACTGTATTAAAATAATTTTTGGTAGTAATATTTAAATTTTTTTACTTTTTAATAACTGTTTAGAAAATTATTATTGTTTAAACCTTCAGTCGGAGTTAACTAATGCATTTGAAACATTGACTCAAGTGTACACTCGGAAATGGAGCCTTCGAGATAGCCAGTAACGTTTTTGTGGCGTCTTTGTGTGCTCCTCCTCAAAGCAAGAGGGTTCATGATTGTCAGAGAATGGATGACATGAAGTTTCTGGGGTTCATTTTTGTCTTTTGTATTTGGAGGTATGAGGTGATTTCTGACGATAGTTTGAACAATAATATTCTTAAATTATACTAACAGTTACTATGTATGGGCGCTTTTATATTTATACTGTACAATTTTGTTTAGCGTTTTATGATTTTTTTATCTTCTCTGCTGTAACTGCCATAAGTGACCTTATTGGTAGCTAGATTTGATTAAATTTTTGCGAAATTTTGAGATGTGTAATTTTTTTTCTTTCCGTGAATTTGGCCAGAGCAAATGTGTAGTTAGTATTTCGAAGTGAACTGTCGAGAAAATTCGATAAATTAAAAATGAAATGATAAGCAGTACAGAAACGTTTCGAATAAACTTTTTTTTTCAAAATTGCAAAGGCTCGGTTTGGGAGTCAACCAAGTTGAATCCGAGTTCCATCAAGTGAGTTTAGTCGACCGGATAGGTGATCGATCACCAATGAGAGAGAGAGAAGAGAAACCAAATGGCGCATGGACTTGGCGCAGGATGGTTTCGGAAGAGAAGAGAAGAGACAGAAGAGAGGAACCGAATGCGCATGGACTTGGCGCAGGACAGTTTCGGAAGAGAAGAGAAATTTACGTGTGCAGGGTCTTGGCACACGAAAGTTTCGATCGAAGATGGTCTACTGGTATTTTTCGGGCAGTAGCTGGTCACGCTGCTCGAATGCTTCGCTAAATATGTGTCGCAGCGCGGTAGACAAGCCACGAGAGCTTGAACGGGTGCCTACGACTGTACTGTCCATACAGACATACAGTAGGTTCGTTGGGAAACGGCCTACGGCGGAGTCATCGTTTGATTGTTGCCAGTAGAAGAGTCTTTCAGCTGGACGTAGGAAGAGCAGCGTTCACCGACAAAAGTGGAGATGAGACAAGGCGAGTTTCTTCATCGACTTCTAGAATTGCAAATTCCGTCCAATTCCAGCGCGTGGTCCCGCTTTCAGATATCTCCCCCCCTGATCCTTTTAGAATTGGACGTCTCTTGTTTTTTTTTCGCCATTGGAGAGAGAGCGGAACCATTATAGCGTGCTGCCCTGTTGCATGTTGATTGATGCAATCCCTTGCATTCTAGCGAAGTGAGCAGGAGAGCTGCGATTGAAAATTGAAATCCGTTGTCAGCGTGCGGAGTGTCATCTAAACAACGTCCAGCAAATTAATGTACTGATTATTATGTAATGAAATTATAAGTGAAAGGGTGCGATTATTGCCCATAATTGTTGTGTTTTTCGTGAAATAGTATGTGCGCTCTTGGTCAGTATTTTATGTAAACTTTTTCTTATTTTTTTCTATGTTGCCCTGATAGTAACTGTATAACTATACAAATAATTGTTTCAAATGTAAAGCGATCGTTGATGAGAAATCGCGGGAATAGATTGTGAACTTGGATTTGTGTAGCCACTGTAAGAAAATTTTCGTTTTTTTTTGGCATGTATAGATTAGTTACAGGTTGTAATTTAATTATTAGAGTGAAATGTTATTTTATGCAAATGTGAAAATTATAAAGTTTTCGGTTTTTATAATATGATACAATATATGTATGGAATTTGTCATCCTAATTATTTCTTGTCTATCTCTCTGAATTGTTAAAGAAAAAAAAAAAAAAAAAATTGCAAAATATGTAAGTTTGTTGAATAAATTTATTGACATTGTTAAACGATATTAATAAGTTTTACTAATGGAAAAACTTATTTTCAAGGGGGTGATGCGAGTGTAGTAATGCTTAGTTAAGAATATTAATTTCTGTGTTAATTAATTAAAATGTTTAATATAAATTTACTAAAAATTGTGATGATTACGATAAAGCATGTTTGTTAGATTGTAAATTGTTTAAAATGGGTAAAGTTGGTAGTCCTGGACAAGGGAACACAAGGAGCCGGCTACCCATAAGGGAGTCAGTTTTGAGGCAACGCGTTACGCGTAGGTTGACGAAATGTAACGTAAAGTTAATTAAGTGCGTGTCCCTCTCCGACCTAAATTGTTATAATAGAATTTCATACTCGCATACCCCTAACTTAACTAAACCATTTTCGAAATTAATAAAACGTTCATAAGTGTTAAAGAAGAGTATTAATCTACCCCCTTCCCCCTTTGTTTTGTAACGGTCTTTCAGAGTCAGGTCTAGGCACGCTACCATGATATTTATACGATGCGGCAAAAAGAGTGTAGAGAAACAAAGTGATAAATGAAAGAAATAGCGATCGAGAATAAATAGAGATATAGTAAAGTAGAAAGGAGCGTAAATAAAGAGAGAAAGTTAATTAATAAAGACGATCACTACAAACAGTATCCATGTTTGTGCCATTAGAAGTTCGCTGTAAACAGCGAATGTCCCTTAACTGTGCCTCTCTAATTCGTCTCCTTTAATTCCTCCCCAAATAATGACTTATACGGTACGTACAGAGTAAATCACGCTGACGTCATAAAGTACTTAGTTTCCTTCACGTTTCGATCACGTGTTTAGTATGTGGCTATCCTTAGCATTCCATGTACGGTAAACTCTTTAACAATAATATAAACCTCACTCTCTATAAGTCATTATTTATATGTTGTGTTCCGACTGGTGTTATGCAATATAAATGTTATTCAACCATACTCCTTCATACATCCATGTTCTGTTCTTGACCGCTCTCTATTAATTTCATTACCTATTACCTATTTTATTACCTATTACCTATTGTCTACTTATGCCCTATCAATCCATCAATCTATCAGTCTATGTGCAGTCGTACATGTCCCTTGACGATCATGATTACGTACATGTAAATACATCCACATGTATTCTTTTCACTTTTTCTTTTAACCGCGTTCACCTCTCGCAAGTTGTTTATTATTGCTGATACGAAAGGTTCGAATTCACAAACAAGCATCTGATGTTATTTATTTATTTATTGGGTTCAAAATCCCAGCTGAGCCGTGAACGGCCAAGCTCTGAAGGGCCAATTCAACCTACAGCCCAAGTTAAGCTAAAATTAAAAACTTACGGACTTGGAGGTCCTATTAGGTCCTACCCCAGGGTTGCTGACTCGATATGGGCCTACCTTAGGCCTCAGTTGCATGAATTTAAGATAAAAACAAAAGGGGCACTATTTATGATCTTCTTTCTAAACCTTGCAACAACAACACAACCTGCACTATTTCACGATGCAGCAATCTTGTATCTAAACAACCAAACTGAATTGCAAGAGAGCTCTCTATAAGACCACACCCTGTAAGTACGGCATTCCACAAACGAGTAGAAAAGACGCGCAGCGCCCCAAAAAATGATGCCACAAGAGCCCAAAAATGCTAGCTCTAAATTAAGTGAATTTTTCACTTACCTTACAATTATGAGATGGATATATATACACCTTAACTTAATATATACAAGCAATGCTGCATCAATCAGCTTAGTCATCATATCGCCTTGGGACAACAATGGTTCTTCCTCTTCTAGATTTTCTAACACTCCCCACCGAGGAGGCATTGTTGTCATTAGACTCATTACCTTCTGCAAGGTTAGCCAAGCCTTCTCCATGAGGCTGTAACTCAAATGTTTAATCTTGACGATCTGTGTTTTTGCTGATTTCTAAAGCATAGAGTTTTTGTATACGTCTCTTTAACTTTCCTCCTGAAGTCTTTACCAGTGCAGACCTAACTAAATTGTCTTTGCCAACAAACAACTCTTCAATTATGCCAAGCTTCCAGCATTGCCTTGGTCTTTCATCCCCAATCATTACCACTTCTCCCACCTTGATACAATTTGCATTGGAACCCTTTACATTGCCTGATGGGTAATAATTGAGTTCTGGCAAGTATTCCATCTGCCACCTCTTCCATAACTAATCTTGTAGCTCTTCAAGGTACCTGAACCGTCTGGTTAACTCTCCTTGAGTGCTCTGGATAGGCTGCAAGTCTTCTGGCACACTGGGGCTTGATGTTAATCGTTTACCACAAAGAAAATGATTTGGTGTCAATGGCTCTGCATCCTGCATACTGTTTGTTATAATTTTTGTATATAGCATTATTATTTTGTTTACCTTATACGGTATGTTACTATAGTATTTTATGGAATACCTATACCTGGAGAAAATATAATACTATAGTAACATATAAGGTATACAAAATAATAATGCTATATACAAAAATTATAACATTCTTCCTCCCTAAAAAAAAGAAACTAAATTTAAATTTTAAAATTACATAATTAAGAAATTCAATTTTCTTGAGAATAGCCGTAGCGTTCCACAGGCCTTCTTGTTCGCGTCGAGCGCCGAGGTACAGGTTCAGGAGAGGGCTCTTGATTTTGAATAGTGCCTTCATTGGATTGCACGGGCGGTTCGATAACAGGGTCCGGGTTCTGCATCGTGTCGTCTTGAGGAGCACGTACATTTTCAGTCTGTTGATCAGATCTCGTCTCGACACTATTAGGGGCGTCTCCAACGGGTGTCAAGTCTCTAATTGCGAGGTATCTTCTCGTCTGCTTGGATAACGAATGTGGGCATATTGCGGGTTTGATTCCAACAGTTCGACCTCCTGCACTAAGGGTTCGTCTTTATTTCTCACGTGACGTCTTAAGAAGACTTTACCCGGCGAAGTAAGCCAAGTAGGCATGCTCATCCCAGTGGCTGTTTTTCGTGGAAATGCAAACAACCGTTCATGAGGAGTGGAGTTTGTTGAGGTGCATAATAGTGATCGTACCGAATGAAGAGCGTCTGGCAATACTAATTCCCAAGCTTGATTAGGTAAACATTTTGATTCCAAGGCCAAAGTCACCGTCTTCCAAACGATTCCAACATAACGCTCACACTGTCCATTTCCCGTAGGGTGATAAGGAGTGGAGCGGCTAGTAGGGACACCCCTTTTATGCAAGAATGACTTAAGTTCTGAAGACATAAAAGAGGTGCCGAAGATAGAAAAGAGAGTGGTAAGACAAGAAATTACTGTAGACGACGAAATATCCTTGCAGGGGAAGGCAAAGGGAAAGCGAGAGTATTCGTCGACCACTATTAAAAGATATTTATTACTAGAAGAAGATGGCAAAGGGCCTTTAAAGTCAATGCTTATGCGGTCGAATGGACGCATGGAACGAATAAGCTCTTGTTGCGTAGGTCGGTGAAATTGCGGTTTCAGTCTTTGGCAGATATGGCACCCAGAAACAATGCGCTTTACATCATCTACGGAATATGGAAGGTTTCGAACGCGAATAAAATGCATCATGCGAGTAACCCCTGGATGAGAGAGAGACTTATGAAGTTCTATTAGGTCATTTTGGGACGCCGCAGAACAAAATTCTCGAGACAAGGCGTCGGCGGCAGCATTAAGGGCTCCGGGGCGGTGTACTACTTCGTAAGAATACGGCATTAGCTCAAGCCTCCATCTAGCTATCTTTTCGTTTTTAATTTTGCTCTTGTGGCGCACATCAAACATGTAGGACACTGATTTTTGGTCAGTAATTAAGGTGACCCTGTCTCCGACCACGAGTGGGGGTAACCGTCTGGTGTGCTCGAACCAGTGTTCAGTGGCTCTCATGTGCCTGTTCCGCAAGGCATCCTCCCTCGCCGCCAAGGTCCCGAGCCAGGTATCGTGTGGCTTGTACCTGCCGGGCATGATCGGGATGAAATCTTTGATCGGACAGCCGAACACACACATAGCGGGAGACAGCTTGATATATCTGTCAGGCGTGTTCCAGGTATAGGTATATGAGCTCGAAGGAACATATGCTTATCTTGATGATGTCACGATTTGCGGCCGAACAAAAGAGGAACACGATAAAAATCTCTCTAAATTTCTTGAAGTTGCCGAAAAATTTAAGATGACCTTAAATAAAAAGAAATGCACTTTTTCAACTAATTCTATTTGTATTTTAGGATACCAGATAAGTCATAATGAGCTCCGCCCTGATCCGTCTCGACTCGCTCCGCTAAAAGAGATGCCAATACCAAATTCTAAACAGTCTCTTTCTCGTTGACGGGTCTTTTCGCTTATTACTCTCGATGGGTGCCTCGATTTTCTCAAAGAATACGCCCTTTAATTGATGCCCAGTTCCCTCTTTCCGAAGAAGCAGTGAACGCTATTGCCGATTTAAAGACCGCTATTGTAACTCCGTTAAAGCTAAAGTGGATGAAAGCCAGCCATTCACAGTGGAAACTGACGCATCGGAAGCAGCAATTGGAGCCACTCTCAACCAAAACGGTAGACCGGTAGCCTTCTTTTCCAGGTCACTAAATCATGCCGAGAAGAGCTATTGTGCCGTGGAAAAGGAGGCGTACGCTATCGTAGAAGCTGTCAGAAAATGGCGCCACTTTCTAATAGGAAAACGCTTCACCTTAATTACTGACCAAAAATCAGTGTCCTACATGTTTGATGTGCGCCACAAGAGCAAAATTAAAAACGAAAAGATAGCTAGATGGAGGCTTGAGCTAATGCCGTATTCTTACGAAGTAGTACACCGCCCCGGAGCCCTTAATGCTGCCGCCGACGCCTTGTCTCGAGAATTTTGTTCTGCGGCGTCCCAAAATGACCTAATAGAACTTCATAAGTCTCTCTGTCATCCAGGGGTTACTCGCATGATGCATTTTATTCGCGTTCGAAACCTTCCATATTCCGTAGATGATGTAAAGCGCATTGTTTCTGGGTGCCATATCTGCCAAAGACTGAAACCGCAATTTTACCGACCTACGCAACAAGAGCTTATTCGTTCCATGCGTCCATTCGACCGCATAAGCATTGACTTTAAAGCCCTTTGCCATCTTCTTCTAGTAATAAATATCTTTTAATAGTGGTCGACGAATACTCTCGCTTTCCCTTTGCCTTCCCCTGCAAGGATATTTCGTCGTCTACAGTAATTTCGTGTCTTACCACTCTCTTTTCTATCTTCGGCTTACCTGGTTACGTGCACTCTGATAGAGGCACCTCTTTTATGTCTTCAGAACTTAAGTCATTCTTGCATAAAAGGGGTGTCCCTACTAGCCGCTCCACTCCTTATCACCCTACGGGAAATGGACAGTGTGAGCGTTATGTTGGAATCGTTTGGAAGACGGTGACTTTGGCCTTGGAATCAAAATGTTTACCTAATCAAGCTTGGGAATTAGTATTGCCAGACGCTCTTCATTCGGTACGGTCACTATTATGCACCTCAACAAACTCCACTCCTCATGAACGGTTGTTTGCATTTCCACGAAAAACAGCCACTGGGATGAGCATGCCTACTTGGCTTACTTCGCCGGGTAAAGTCTTCTTAAGACGTCACGTGAGAAATAAAGACGAACCCTTAGTGCAGGAGGTCGAACTGTTGGAATCAAACCCGCAATATGCCCACATTCGTTATCCAAGCAGACGAGAAGATACCGTCGCAATTAGAGACTTGACACCCGTTGGAGACGCCCCTAATAGTGTCGAGACGAGATCTGATCCACAGACTGAAAATGTACGTGCTCCTTAAGACGACACGATGCAGAACCCGGACCCTGTTATCGAACCGCCCGTGCAATCCAATGAAGGCACTATTCAAAATCAAGAGCCCTCTCCTGAACCTGTACCTCGGCGCTCGACGCGAATAAGAAGGCCTGTGGAACGCTACGGCTATTCTCAAGAAAATTGAATTTCTTAATTATGTAATTTTAAAATTTAAATTTAGTTTCTTTTTTTTAGGGAGGAAGAATGTTATAATTTTTGTATATAGCATTATTATTTTGTGTACCTTATATGTTACTATAGTATTATATTTTCTCCAGGTATAGGTATTCCATAAAATACTATATAATGTAAAGATTGATAAAAGATAAAGAAAACAAATAATATATCAGAGTCAATCATGGATAATGGTCTTGGATAAAAGCAACCTTTAATAATAGTTGTCTTCTCGGTACGTATTGTAATTTAAAGAGGTGTATATAAATTAGTAACTTATCTTTGCCTTAAATTACTAAGTTAACTTTCTAAGTTAACTATCGTTAAACTTAATCTTAAAGCAATTCATATAGTTGACTCTGTTTAGTATAATGGTACTAAGTAATTTTTATGTTTGTTATTTTGCAGTTATTCAGTAGATGTCAGTAGAAGTTTTAGTAGATTAAAGCCTAAGTTGAATTGAGTTTCATTTGGGTAATTTTCATTTCACTGTTATAAACAAAAGTGATAGGCCTACTGTTCACCATTGCTTCTACTTCACATAAAACAGTGCAGAATTCTTCTTTGCTCAAATGAGCATTAGCTAAAGGTTTCTTTAATGGACACTTTACACTTCTCACTAGCCTTTCCCAAAATCCCCCCCACCATGGTGCTCTCTCAACAATAAACTCCCACTGTACCCCTTGGTGTGAAAAGTAGGATTGGAATCCTTCCTCTTTTAGCAAGGACCAAACTTCTTGGAGTTCCTTTGCAGCCTTTTTGAAGGTTTTTGCATTATCCGATATGATTTTATTTGGGAAACCCCTTCTGTTCACAAACCTTTTAAAGGCCAAAAGAAATACATCACTACTTAAGTTGCTTACCAACTCCAAATGGATTGCTCTGGTGGTAGCACATGTGAAAAGACATATATAACCTTTGTTAGACTCCCCTTGCTCATACACATAGACTGGACCTGCGAAGTCTACTCCCACTACATCAAATGGGGCAGTATAGACACACCGTTCTCTTGGAAGTGGAGCCACCTTTTCATAATAAGGCTTTGTACTCCAACGCTTGCAAACCACACATTTATGCAAGACCTGTTTTACTACTTGTCTAATTTTGGGAATCCAAAACTGTTGTCTGATCTCTATTATCACTTCTCTAACTCCAGCATGTAACAACTTATGATGAGTATCCAGGATCAAAAGGTCCACAAAGTGCCCCCCAGAAGGTAGCAAAATTGGATTTCTTTTTCTCCTCTGGAAGCCCAGAAAACTGTAGTCTACCTCCTACTCTCAATAAATCCTGATCCAAAAACACATCCAAACCCTTGAGAGCAGAATGTGTTGGTAGAACCTGTAATGGACGGCTGGTGAGCAATTCCCTCTCTTCACCAAATTTTTCCTTCTGCACATATACCACCCAGCATTTCCTGGCTTGCTGAATCTCCTTACTGTTCAGAATTCCTTTCCTTCTTGTTTCTCCCTTAATATTGTTGGTAAATCTATATACCCATGCTGTCACTCTTAACAACCTTTTCAGACTGCTAATGTCCTCAAGCCTCAATATGGGGTCCTGTTGCATAAATTGACAACTGTTCACAGTGCATTTTCTCACCTCACTCACCCATGCTTCTTCAGCCTGGCATTCTCCAACAATAGGCTGATTAGAAGGCCAGTTTTCACTTCCAAGTTTTAGCCACTCTGGCCCATTCCACCACAAACTTGACTGTGCAAGAACTTTCACTGAAATTCCTCGTATTGATAAATCAGCGGGGTTTTGGGTGCCTGGACAATGCTTCCATTGCTTGGGAGCTGTGCGCTTGAATTTCCTCCACCCTATTGGCAACAAATGGTTTCCATTTCCTTGCCTGACTTCTTAACCAGTGCCAAACTATAGTGGAGTCTGTCCAATAATAGCTTGGAATTTCATAGAGGGCCAAAGACTTTTGCACTGTAACTGCAAGCCGACTAGCAATAACTGCACCCATCAATTCCAACCTTGGAACAGAAAGCCTTTTCAAAGGTGCTACTCTGCTCTTTGCAGCAACCAACATGCAACTTACTTCCTCTTGCAATGTGCCTCTTATATAAATACAAGTTCCATAGGCTTCCTCACTTGCATCACAAAAGATGTGCAGCTCCAAATTGTCTGGACTATTGTTCAACTCTCCAAAGTACCATCTTGGGATTTCAATGTCTCCAAGATGTGCCAATTCTTTGAACCAATATTTCCACCTTACCACCATACGATCAGGTAACTCTTGGTCCCAACCAAGTCCAATTTCCCAGAGGCTCTGAAACCAAATGTTTTACTTTATCACAAATGGAGCCAGGAATCCAAAAGGATTAAATACCTTTGAAGCCAAACTAAGAGCTGTACGTTTTGTCCACCTTGTCTCATTCTCAGCCAGCCTTACTAAAGATTTCCCATTGAAGGTAAACAAATCCTCTCCTTGCTGCCAAACAATGCCTAGCACCTTTGTGTAGGGTTACCATACGTCCGGTTTTTCCCGGACATGTCCGGGAAATTTGAAAATTATAACATTGATTTTTGAGGCCATAACATTTTTTCTTATTTATAGATACTCAATGTAGACGACATGTAGTACGCAGTATATATAACACATTAATACAACATGAGTTGATAGATACTGATACAGATACACCCCCCTTCTCCAAAGTGTCCTCTCTTTTGAAAGTTCAAATATGGTAACCCTACCTTTGTGTCTATTGCCCACAAGTCCTTAATACCAGAATCCTCAATACTTTCTGCTGCATAAGGTACTACACAGGACTGACTCATAAACTCTTGTAATTGAGAATGATTGGTCTGCCATTTTCTAAGCTCCATGCCAGCCTCCCTCATTATAGCTCTAGCCTCCATGAATATCTGTTTAGCCATTTCTGTATTATCCACGGAACACAGCAAATCATCAACATAAAAATTTTTCCTTATGTGTTCAATAGTGTTAGGATAGACTTCAGAATATTTCTTAAAATGGTACTGCATAGTAGCTGCCAACAGAAATGGACTAGAGCTGAGGCCAAACAACACTGACTTCATTCTATATGCTTGAACCTTAGGTTCATTTTCCAACAAGTCTTTCGTATCCACCCACAGATACCTTACTGCATCTTTGTCCTCTGGTTTTTATTTTATCCGCAAAAAGGCTTGCTTCACATCTGCAGTCAATGCTACTCTACCAAACCTGAATCTCAGTAACAAGGAAAATAAATCTGCATTTAAATTTGGCCCAGCATCCAAACAGTCATTCAAGGACACACCACCTTTGTCCTTGGCTGAGCCTTCAAAAATTACCCTCAGTTTGGTGGTAGTTTTGTCTCGCCGTACTACTGCATGGTGTGGCAGATAATGTGCCTCCTGGCTCACCAGTTCACCTTGCACCCTTTCAGCATAGCCCTCCCTTACATAGCTTAGGATGGCCTCATTGTATTCAATTAACAACTCATTTTTTCTTAGCCTGTACAATGAAGTCTCCAACCTCCGATTAGCTAGCTGAAGGTTTGAACCGGGTTTGCAAGAATCCTTCCAAGGGAGGCCAACTTCATAGCAACCATCTCTAAACCCAATCCCTTTTTCAAATTGCTCTAAAACATCATTGTTCACTGTATTTGCCTGTTTGTCCTTTATGCCAATGGATTCAAGTTCCCAAAACACTTTCAAATGCCTTTCCAAACCATGGCTGTTCTCCTCAATCTTAACAAAAAGAGCCTTAACTTCCATTTCATTGCAATAGCTACCATGTAGCATCCAGCCTAGCCTAGCTTACTTTTAATAGCTACCGGGCCTCGAGATGTGCGGACAATATTGCCAGTGATGAAGTGCCAATAATAGTCAGCTCCAATCAAAAGGCTAATATCTTCTGTTCCTTCAAACTTATTATTGCCCAAATTAATTCCTTTAACTTGCAATTCTTGGACACATGCCATATCTAAACAAGTAGTGACTGGAGCACAAAGTTCCTCAATCTCTACAGCTTGGACCTTGATAGTGGGACTTTGTGGTAACAACCCTTTAACCAGAACTTCTACCTTCTTAAATTTGGTTCGGTTTTGAACAGAACCCCCAAACCCAGAAATTCTTAAATTTTCCCTCTTAAGTTCTTTAAACTTCAATTTTCTGGAAATTCTGGTATTAATAAAGCTACACTGGCTACCACTGTCAAACAACACTCTTACAGTAGCTTCTCCATCATTCCCAATTAATAAGGCTGCAGCTGTTTGCAATAATCCCCCTTTACTTTTACTCCCTTTCATAGCAGTGGCATGTGCCACTGATGTCTCTACTTCTGGGATAGGCCTACTAGGAGTGTTTTCACACAATAATGGCTGATGCCTGCCATGACATTTTTTGCACAAAATTTTAAACTTACAAAACCTTGCTCTGTGACCTTTCAAAAAACATTTAAAACATGCTGTGGACTTAGTTACCTTGTCCTTTCTCTCCTCAAAAGGTAAAGCCTCAGCCACCTCACATTTATATGACTTGTGGTTGCCTTCGCAAAATATGCATTCCTTGATTCCTTTTAACTTATTCTCAGAGGTTGCATGTAGAGCTGACACTGTACCTGGGCTATTCCTTTTTGTAGAAACCTTGGTGCTGTGCCTGCCTTTGTCCCCTTGTTTAACATCCCACTGTGCAAACTCAATTCCCTCTCGTCTTGCTAATTCGGTGCCTAAAAGACTTAACATCTGTTAAAGGGGGATGTACACATGTTCTGTAGAGTGTCCCCTACTTAATTCAAGCAAAATTGAGCTAGGCAATTTAGACTCCAGTATAGTAACCAACATTATACCATACCTTTACATTCCTACACCCAAGTTGTCCAGGGACCTAGTTCTAACTTCAAATTCATCATATAACTGCCGTAACTCCTTGACACTATTGGGATTATTAACAGGAGGTACAGCTAATAGTTCACGGAGGTGGCTTTTAATTAAGATCTCTGGCTTATCAAACCGTTTCTTTAATATATCCCAAGCCACAGTATAATTAGCCTCTGTTAATGCTAATCCTGCTATTGTCTTTGCTGCCTCCCCTTCCAAGAGGGACTGCAAATAATTAAACTTCTCCACCGCACTTAACACTTGACTAGAATGAACTGCTGATTGAAAACTGTCTGCCCATCCTTGCCATTCCTGAATACTCTCAGAAAATGTTTTGAGTACAAGCCTCGGTAATTGAATTGCAGATCTGTTAACCTTAACTTCACAAACACCATTTGTTGAGGGTTGTGTTTCATTATTAGACCTGGTCTCTAACTGTACTGAGCTGCTAAACTCTTTTGCTCGGTGGCATACTTTAATTATATCATCAATAATCTCTTCAAAGTAAATTATGTTATTTTCTATTTCATCCTCTTCTATAAGAGCCTCAATTTTAACATTTACTTCAATTAAAGCAACCTTTTTAGTTTCTAAAATGGAAAGCTGCGCAGTCACTAAGCTTAAATCCTCTTGCTCTGTGGCAGAATCTATAGTGGCAATGACCTTTGTAATTAGACCTTTGTAGATGCTTCTCCTTTTTTTAAACTTGTTCAATTCAGCTGCACTCATCGTCAATGCAAACAACAATTGGGCTCAATGCCAAATAAGCTGAAATGGCAAAAATACTTTGCTGTTTTCAAATAAACTGAATTGCTGGGTGGGGTGCTGACCAACCACCACTATGGAATACCAAACTTTCCACCCAAGTAACTGGCGCACCGAAGTCTGCAACCTTCGCCTACGAATAATAAACCAAAATTAACCAAACCGGTAAAAATGTAGGCCAAAAACAACGACAGACAAGTGGCCAAGTTTCGCAAGTGGGCGACCAAACTTTCTACCCTGGGACTTTAAATCAATAATAAACCAAAATTAACCAAACCGGTAAAAATGTGGGCCAAAAACAACGACAGACGAGTGGCCAAGTTTCGCAACTGAGCGACCAAACTTTCTACCCTGGGACCTTAACTCAATTATGCTCAACCCGTCTAGGCCTAACTTGGGCTACAATTTGCACAATCAGAACTTTGCCGAAAAATAGTCACTGACTCAGTCTTGGGCTAGAATCCGGTTCTGAAGGACCATGTTATTTATTTATTTATTGGGTTCAAAATTCCAGCTGAGCCGTGAACGGCCAAGCTCTGAAGGGCCAGTTCAACCTACAGCCCAAGTTAAGCTAAAATTAAAAACTTACGGACTTGGAGGTCCTACCTCAGGGTTGCTGACTCGATGTGGGCCTACCTTAGGCCTCAGTTGCATGAATTTAAGATAAAAACAAAAGGGGCACTATTTATGGTCTTCTTTCTAAACCTTGCAACAACAACACAACCTGCACTATTGCACGATGCAACAATCTTGTATCTAAACAACCAAACTGAATTGCAAGAGAGCTCTCTATAAGACCACACCCTGTAAGTACGGCATTCCACAAACGAGTAGAAAAGACGCGCAGCGCCCCAAAAAATGATGCCACAAGAGTGCCCAAGCAATGATGCCACAAGAGTGCCCAAGCAATGATGCCACAAGAGCCCAAAAATGCTAGCTCTAAATTAAGTGAATTTTTCACTAATCTTACAATTATGAGATGGATATATATACACCTTAACTTAATATATACAAGGAATGCTGCATCAATCAGCTTAGTCATCATATCGCCTTGGGACAACAATGATTCTTCCTCTTCTAGATTTTCTAACATCTGAATTCAAAACCTTCTCTCTCACTTCTGCTACCAATTTATAACGTTAAGATGTTATGTACCCGGGTAATATACTATATTGTTTCCCTGCCAGGCCACTGGTTATTATCTACTTACGGCACATAGTTATCCACGTTCTCATTACCTGTACTCACCACTTCTACCTAATTGTCATTCAAATTCCGTTGCTTATGTGTTACGTTATCATTAATGCCCGTGTACTTCCAAATGAAAAGTACACCGTATTTTTCTCTGCTTTCCTCATCGCTGGCTAATTAGACTTTCAAATCATGATAACCAACCATTCCTCTAATAATATTAGACATAATTTGGCGTAATTATTGTTAACTATAAATATATAACATTGTTGTTAATCCCCTTTAAATTATAAAACAACGGAGAACTCTCCGTCATTATCTAAATTGTATTACCTATTCAGATTATTTCAGTATTAGATATGTCAATTAACAAATTGTTAAAATTGTAATTAACGGTAATTAATATACTTAATATAATGTAAATTATGGAGTACTTGATATACTCGGTACATGTCGGCACCCTGACTTTAGGTCGCCATCCAAAAGTGTATACCTTACAAAAACTAGTATTTTTTTTGTTAACTTTTTGCTTAAATTATGTTTAACGTCCGAATTCTTCAACCCTCCAGCTAAAGCTGGAGCTTGGCCTTCAACTGCATCCCCCCCAAAATTCGGACTTCTTTGTTTCTTATATTGTAGATGAGATCATTCCTGCCGTAGCCTTTGCCCGAGGAGGCTAAGCCCTCCTCGCTGTAGATTCCTGCCTGAGCCCTTGATACCAGAGGTTGCACCTCTCCCACTCTAAATTCCTGCCCGGGGCCTTTGTTACAAAAGGGTTGCTCCCCTCTCATTTTCAATTCCTACCTTAACTATTGTCAAACGGGGTCGAACCTCTACCCCTGTAAATTCCTGCTTGAGCTGTTGTTGTAAGAGGTAAAACCTCTCCCCCTGTAAACTTCTGATTATATCAGTGCCTCGTTCTGTATATACTTTGTGAATAAAAATTTATGAGTGAACTAAAACTCCAATTTTTGAAGTGAAGTGTTTCCAATTCACTCCTTCGGGAAAAAAACTTGGTAGAAACTGTTTTGTAGCAACTCGGATGCTCTCGGCTAAAGCCGAGCTAAACCAACAAGGACCACCCTCGTTGGATTGTCCAAAGTGAATTCATCTTAAAAGTCGCAGCGGGCAGAGGCCTGCGGAAGCTGCGTGACATATGTATTTATCTATATGCAAACCAAGTTGCGTGGCACGGTCAGAGTGCCGATCGGCTCCCGGGGCCGGACCTATTCTCAGCGTGCTATTTTTTCAATTACAGGGAACAATTGCGTGCTCCCCGAACTACTCTTACTCTCTGGCGACATTAAGACTAATCCAGGCCCCACTACAACTTACACATGTCACCATACACAAAGACATAGACACAATAGCACCATGAGACACATACAGAAGTATAATATTAACATATTACAGTACAACGTAGATGGCATCACAAACAAAATCATGCAGCTTAGGGAATTCGTACACAAACAAAACATTCACATAGCACTTATACAAGAAACGAAACTAAAACGCACACACAAAACACCCACCATCCCTGACTTCACGGCGATCCGTCAAGATCGTACTGGGGTAACGGGGGTGGACTCATCACTTACATACGTAAAAGCATTAGCTACACTGATGCTACCCAAAACATTACAAACACAATCCAAGCAGATAACACGATAGAAATACAGGCAGTTAACATTAAAACACGCGCAAAACACAACACCACACTAATCAACATTTACATCCCACCAGATAGTTCACCTCAGGTGCCAGCCAATTACAATCCACAGTTACACAATCTTGCCTCTCTCACTAATGTCATCTTAGGAGGAGACTTCAACGCCAAAGACACTAGTTGGTACCTGCACAACCAAAACAACACCAGAGGCGCCAACATAGCCACACAACTAAACAGCCTCTTCATTCTTAACAATACAGAAGAACATACACACATACCACATCAAGCAGGATACTCAAACTCCTCCCCAGACATAACGTCTTTCCCCCTCACTAGCAATACATAACAATGGAGAACAGAAAAACAACTGTCATCAGACCACCTGCCCATCATCATTACAACACATTCTACACTCTGCCCCAACAGCCTTAGGCACACTTACAGAAATTACAAGAAAGCTGATTGGGAACAGTTCAAAATACAGACTGAGGAACAATTCACCACATTAAACAGCACACCCATCATAACATCGATACAACACTCAAGACATTAATCAGATTATCAATAATGCAAACAAATACATACCCAAGGGCAACATTAGGAAATACAACCCAAATTACACTAGAGAAATAGCCCACCTCATAAGGCAACGTAACAACCTCAAACATAACACACAAACACCACACACAGAAGCCAAGCAGCAGATACAACAGCTCAACACAGAAATAAACAACAAACTCAAAAAAAACAAACAGAAACATCAGAGAATTCATAACAAACACTAAACCACTCACAGATACATACAGGCTATACAAGACTATAAACAGCATTACCCACTCTAACAGCGGCATTCACACCTCACACGCGGCTATCTGTCGCAGCCAAAATAATATCCCAACATACACACAACAAGCTAACATTCTAGTTAATCACTACGCAAAGATAAGTCACTTAAACAGAGACAACAACCAGAAACACGCAGACAGACAAACAGCCAGACACAAGAAAACCTACAGACTCGACACGACATTACACCCTTCAATACAGACCAGACCACCAAGATCATCAAAAACATTAAAAATCGAAGGTACTGGACCAGACAACATATCTAACATACACCTTAAACACTTGGGCCCACAAGGAATACTAGCTCTCACAAATATCAGCACATATTCATACCAACACTGTATTATTCCTGACATATGGAAACAAGGTAAAATTATTACACTACTCAACCAAACAAAAATCCAACAGAACCAGCTTCCTATAGACCCATTACTTTACTATGCACACCTTCCAAAGTAACAGAAAGACTAATCTTACAAATCACCAACCCACACATACCACTATCGCCTACTCAACATGGATTCAGACCTCACCACTCAACCACGACATTACTCACTAACCTCACGCAGCACATCATGGATGGCATCAACTCTAGAAGACCAGCTCAACGTACACTATTAGCAACAATAGACATTAGTAAAGCATTTGATGCTATCCCACGCTTCCCTCTCATAAACAAAATACTCAACACAAACATGCACAATAACACCAAAAGGTGGCTGAGGCACTATCTCTCAGGAAGATACTCACATGTCACATTTAATGGCAAGTCATCCAAATACAAGCTTTTTCCGAACGGGGTCCCTCAAGGCTGTTCTCTCACCAACACTCTTCAACTTATACATGCATGACATTCCAACACCCATAGATAACAAGCTTACCTTATCCATCATATGCAGATGATATCACTCTAACATCCACCCACAAACAACATCGACACGCTACAAATAACCTACAAACATACATAACAGTATACAAGACTGGCTCACACACAATAGACTCAAAGTACGCCCAACAAATCAACCATCACCTTGCTTACAGCAACACAAAAGAACACCAGGTAATTCCACAACTTACACTAAACAACATCAACATTCCACACACTCACAGAACCAAAATATAGGTGTCACATACAACACATCATTTCTTTTGCAAACCACATTCAGGACATTAAAAAAACAAATGTACGTCAAGACTTAAACACGCTTAGGGTACTAACAGGCACAAACTTTGGACACCAGCAGGAAACAACATCACTCATATACAAACAATATATTCGCTCAGTTATGGACTATGCTAGCCCATGCGGGCACCCATTATCTCAAACACACACATAAACACCTTACAAACAATACAAAACACAACGCACTTCGTATCATTACAGGATGCACTCAAACAACACCAATAGAACACCTGCACACAGAAACAAAAATACTAAAAGTTAGGGAACATTTAGAATGAGGGGAACACAATTCATGGCAGCAGCGACAACTAACCCACAACACCCTTGCCATTACATGTACAATCATGCACCAACACCTCGCACCATTAAGGTAACACCAGAGAGACATTATAACCAAATACTCCATTCCATACCAACGCCCACAGACATCACCACAGTACAGAAAAACACATACACACACACCTAACCCACAAAGCACTGACACGACTCGGTCGAATGCGGTCCTAGGTGCGAAGCCGCCACCCATAACAGGTCAGAGATCAGCCTGAGCAGATCGGATCGAGTTAACTTAGCACGATTCCGATGTGGACATCACCCCAACTTACGGACATATAAACACAGACTAGACAACTCCATAGACGACACCTGCCACCTGTGCCAAGACACACTACAAACAATTGAACACATTATGACGGACTGTACCGCTCTAGCACAACAACGAACACAACACAACATCACGAGTGCGCTGAACCTCTGGTCCACTCCGGAGAGGGCGATCGGTTACCTGCGTGCCGCCGGCTTGCTTGATCAGGGTGGGCTGATCGGCTAAACAACAACAACAGCAACAGGACTAGAATAAAAGATGTCGCTCATTTACGCGAGATTATATAATTATCATTCAAAAATGGAAAGCTTCCACAGGAACAAGTAAATCGAGCCAAAGATGAATTCTGGCCAAGAATAAAAAAGTTATTGAAATGGAAGGAAAGCATTTCGAACAATTTTTTTATAATTTCAGGTAAATTTTACGTTAAAAATTATTTTTATAAAAAAATATAAAAAAGGTTTAATAATTTTTGCATGTTAAGTTGAAAAATCATACTTTCGTTAAATGTTGATAGAATTTGAATTATTTAATATTCTAGTCTGAAAAATTGTTTGCATATAGATAAATACATATGTTTTATAGAGTAGAAGTTTTATTAAAATTAAATGACACGTGTTGATTTTATAGCCTTTTTAAAATGTACCCTTTTTTTATGGCACACCCGTTATTTCTATTTTAAAATATATTATTTATATTTTTAATTAACTTCAAATGTATTTGTTTTTTCAGATGAGTGATGGGAAAAAAAGACTAAGCGGCTCGGAGTATAAGAAGAGAGCTCTGGAGAAAGCTAAAAACAACGAGACGTCATTGACAAAACTGCGAAAATTGATACTTTCTTCAAGAAATCTGATATAAAGAGCAAAACTGCTGAAACCAATCTGAATGTTCTTTTAAAAGAATTAGAATATACCGAGATTAGGAGTTTCCAAGAAAATCAAAATGTTAATGAAGGTCCTAGTAATTTTAGATTATCTGGTAGAGAAGTTCAAGAATCCTGCCTACCCTATACTAAGTCTGTGATGTAGGTAGCATCACAACTACCTCCAAGCAATACTTTCACTGGACAAGACCCAGCATTATGGGAAGTTAATGATGCTACACGTCATTATGTGTCAGAGCATGGCATAAATCAGGACCTAGAAAACATGAACTTTTCTCAATCAAAGAGACGTTTCGGTGAACGATTCAGATATTTTTGTAAAACCTTATTTGAAATACAGCTTGTCAACGGAGAGAAGGTGAAGAGAACATATTTAATGTATTCGGAGAGCACAGGCTCAATTTTCTGCGTTCCATGTCAGTTATTTGGTGGAACTACTAAAATTGGTAAAGAAGGATTTGATGACTGGAAGCATGGCAGTGAAACATTAACAAGTCGTGAAAATTCCCCTGAACATAAGTCATGTGTGTTAGCTTTGAAAATGAGAAGTTCAACTCTTGGAAGAATTGACAGACAACTTTTCTATCAAATTGATGAGGAGAAGAAGTATTGGAGGAATGTTTTAGAACGAGTTGTTGCAGTGGTCTGGTCACTGGCATCGCATGGTTTATCTTTTAGGGGCCACATTAAGAAATTTGGTTCTGTCCACAGTGGAAACTTTGTAATGGCTTTGGAACTTATTGCTGAATTTGCCTTTTCTTACGAAACATATTGCAAAATACAAAAATCCAGGAAAAGGTCATACCTCATACTTGTCTTCGTTTACATGTGAGCAATTCATCAAACTAATGGCTGACAAAGTTACCAAACAAATAACTGAGGAAGTGAAATGTGCGAAGTACTATTCCATTATTGTGGACTCCATCCCAGATATATCACATGTCGATGAACTTGCAGTTATTCTGAGATACATAAAAGAAGATGGGCATCCCGTAGAGCGATTTTTGGCATTCCTTCCCACGTTCCCAGCGTAGGCCACAAACCAGAGCGGCTTTTCAACTCAGTTTCCAGCATATTAAAAATGTATGATCTCGACATTACAAACTGCAGAGGACAGTCGTATGATAACGCTCTCAACATGTCAGGGACTTATTCTGGTTTGCAAGCCAGAATAAAAGAAGCATCCCCAGTAGCAGTTTACGTACCCTGCTCTGCACACTCATTAAATTTAATTGGACAGTGTGCAGCAAGTTGCTGTAAGGAAGACATTGATTTTTTTGCACTTCTCCATCTTTAGTGTTCTTCACTGCCTCCACTCACCGTTGGGAAATACTACAAAATCATTTTACCAAATCTGAAAATATAACGCTAAAGGGCTTATCAGACACTCGATGGTCAGCCCGTGAAGAAGCGTGAAGGAGTCTCAATAAAGACTGGGAAGAGGTTATAGAGGCACTTACGTCCATTGAAGAAGATGAATCAGAAAAGCCTTGCACACGCAGTGAAACATCAGGCTACCTCAATCAACTGCAACGCCTTGAAACTACAATTCTTTCTTTAATGTGGGGTGACATTCTGGAAAGGTTCAATGCTACTAGTAAACAGCTCCAAGCAGTTAACATTGATCTTGGTGTCGTAGCAGAACTGTATGCATCACTGACATTCTATGTAAAAGATGCAAGAAACAACTTCGATTTTTATGAAGAAGCAACAATTAAGAAATCATCTATCCGCGAATATGAAGTTACAATGAAAAGAAAAAAGAAAAGAAAACTTCGAGTCGACGAAACTCCCGAAGGCGAGGTAGAATTAGATGGACGGAGGAACTTCTTCATTAATACTTATTTTGTAGTACTTGACAGATTATTGTCAGAATTAAACCGTTACAAAGATGTGTATGAAAACCTCTATGCACGGTTTGCATTTTTTACAAAAGTCACCACCTTGAACCCGACAGATATAACTGCCAATGCTATTAAACTTTGAGAATTTTACAAGGATGACTTGGCGGAAGCATTTGTTAATGAGTGTCTTCATTTCCGTGGGTTTCTTCTTAAATTTGGAGAAAACTCTACGAGCATTCTTGAGATGAGTGAGATGATCCAAGCAAAAGGATTAAAAGAAGTTTACCCATATGTTGATATTGCGCTCAGGATCTTCCTATGTACGCCGGCTTCCAACTGTTCTGCCGAAAGATCTTTTTCTGTACTGCGACGACTAAAGAACTACCTACGGTCAGTGATGTCATAAAATCGTCTCAACTCCTTAGCTATCCTTAATACTGAATCGGAAGTCACGATAGCTCTTAGCTATACAGATCTTATTGAGTCCTTCGCTGCTCAGCAATCTCGGCGGAAACTGCTTTGAATATTCTACAACGGTCAATTTCGTAACTAAACATAAATATCGTAAAGATAACCTACAATGCATTTCTGTTCACACATTTAAGGGATTGTTTTATATATATATATATAGTTACGATAGAAGTGTTCTTCGGGAACCTTATCCTCAATAGGAATATGAAAACAAGAGATACGACTCTCAACATTTATTGGCCAAACGTTTCGGTCAACTCAGGGGCCATCTTCAGTGACTAAATAGAAGCATCTAAAAAAATAATCATAAAACTAAAGTAAATACAAATGTCAAACTGTACAATAATAAAATCTAATACAAAAAAAAAGTTAAAAAGTTGTTAAAAAAAAAACTATCTGGATTATAAAACAAAATAAAAGTAAAACTAAAAAACTAAAATTTAAAAAAAATTAAAAAGTTTAAAAATGTTAAGTTTAAAATTTTAAAAATTTAAATTTTTTTTTAAAAAGGACTGACCTGGATGGTAAAAGTTACAAATGACAAGTGGAGAGAAAGGAAAAAACAACTTAAGTTAGTGCGTTAGTTGCGTTAAAAAGGTGTTGGTTGGTTAGGAAGTATGTAATTTTATCGAGGAAAGGCTATCGTTTAGTTCTGGATTTAATTTCTTGATAAAAATGGATTCTAAAATTTTAAGATCAAGTGAATTAGAAGCAGACGACAAAATCGCAAAGGAGTCCTGGGGGCACGGGTGGTCATGGGTCTCTGAATGATGCCGAATAGCAGAGGATTCAGGAGTGGAAAGAGGGCGAGAAGTTCGATAAGAAAAACCCAAATGCTTCGAAATCCTAAGTTTTAACTGTAGGGCAGTCTGCCCCACATAACGGTTTTGGCAGGTCGCACATGTATATAAATAAATAACAAAGGATCTCAAAAGCACGGGGAGGTGATCTTTATGGCGAAAAAAGGATTGCAGAGAATTAGAATTAGAATTAATGATTATAAAGTCGCATTGAGGGAAGTGTCTGTCCAAAATAGAGTGGACATCTTTATTAAGTTGAAAAGTTAGTCGGTCTAAAAATGGAAGCTTAAGATAAACTTTCTGCTTCGGAACCGTGGACTGAATTATTTTAGGTGAATATAGGTTATTTAAAAATTTAGAAATTAAAGTCTCAAAAGTCAAAGTGCAATAAAAATTATAGTTGAAAAATCTCTTAAGATACTGAATTTCTATGTCAAATAAAGACCAACTTGAACAAAGGTGATAGGCTCTAAAAATACGACTTTTAATACTAGCCAGCTTAAAACTAAGTGGAATATTGCTGAAAAAATGAGTACCGAGCTGGGTAGTAGTTGGTTTTCTATATACTTGTGTTGAGAAGCCTGTACTATGTTTATTTATGGTAACATCAAGAAACGAAATTTTATTGTATTGTTCTACTTCCATAGAGAATTTAATATTAGGATGCTTAGTATTAATGTAATTTAAAAATAAAGGGGCATGATCTTTATGCTTAAAAATGACAAAACAATCATCTACATAACGTTTAAATAAAATAGGTTTAAAATCAAGCGGGCAATCCCTCAGCCACTTTTCCTCGTGAAAACAAAGAAAACTGTTAGCAAAGGACGGACCAAGGGGCGAACCCATTGCCATTCCCTCGTGCTGGTGGAAAAGTTCCTTATTAAAAAATAATATGGTATCCTGGACTGATAACTTTAAAAGTTTTGAAAACAATTGTCTGCTTAATCCCAAAATGTCATTAGTAGAACCAAACAAAGAATTTATAATATCACAAGTTTCTAAAACAGGTACATTGGTAAACAAAGACTGAACATCAAAGGAAGCCATGAAACATTTCTTAAACTTCAACTTGGTGACACAATCAACAAATTCAAATGAATCTTGCAAAGTGAAATGACTACGTGTGAGAGGGTTTATGATTGGGACCAAAAATTTTGCAGGTTATAACTTGGTGTGTTTATGCCTGCTAAAATGGGACGAAGCGGAACTCCAGGTTTATGGGTCTTAGGTAGGCCATAAACAACCCCTGGGCTAGTACCTGAAGCAAAAAGCTTATCGTAATAGTTAATCAAAAGCCCACGACTTTTAAGAGAATGTAAAAAGTTGTTGATTCTGTCCTCCAGTTTCACAATATATTTAAATGGAGCAGTCTGCAGTTTCAAAAACTTAGTAGAATCAGAAAGTAAATTATACATTTTATTTAAATAGTCTTGTCTGTCTAAGACAACAACACCTTTACCCTTATCAGGCTTACAAATAATTACATTCTTATCCCTCCGCAAGTTCGTGAGAACTTTAAAATCACTAAAACTAAAAACAGGACAAAAAACCTTAATAAACCCATCAAACTTATAGTAGAACTTGTTTGCCAAAAGTTTAATATCCTCCACTGGATATTGATGGCAAAGTTTATCAAAACATAAAAAATAACGACAAAAGTCAAACTTAAAAATGAGAAGTTTAAAATCCAATCCCAAGGATAAAATTCTTTTTTCTTCAGTTGATAAAACCAGTAGTATAGCCGCAAAAGGGGAGAGTGCAGGAATGTTGCAATGTTGCAAAGTGGGGTGGGGCTCATGCAACAACTCGATGTTGCAAGGGGTAGGGTGTTGCAAAGGGGGCGGGGTGTTGCAAAGGGGGTGGGGTGTTGCAAAAGGGGGTAGGGTGTTGCAAAAAGGGGGTGGGGGATGCTGCAGGTGCAACAAGGGGTCATGAAACTTGGAGGCGGCGTTATTCCCCAAGAGAAAGGAGAAGGAGAGAAAGGAGGAGAGGTGTTCACCTGGCAGGAGCCAAGTGCATATTAAGACTTCAGCCGAGTAGGCGTTGTCTTATAGGCTCCTAATCAGCCAGTTGGCTTAGAAGGAGCCAAGGGGGTAGGGGTACACCTGAGAGAGAGAGAGAGAGAGAGAGAGAGAGAGAGAGTATCGGCCTTTGTTGCCAACCCCAAAATGGGATTGCAAGGGGCATGCAACTTGGAGGCGGAGTTCTCCCCCAAGCTATTCCCCCCAAAGGGGTATACCTAACCTAAGAGGCCTCTATGGGTGGGAAGGGGTTTTCTCACCACCCAAAGGGCCAGAAAGAGAAAGGACCAGAGATCCTTGCTCGGCTGGGAGCCGAGCTTGTATGACTCCGTCGTCAGCCTCTCGCTCTTTCATAGACCTCTAATCCGCCATGTGGCTGAGTTGCCAGATAGCGCCATGTATTTAATTCCAATAGAAGGCTGAGTTGCCAGATAGCGCCATGTATTTAATTCCAATCGAAGACTGAGTTGCCAGATAGCAATATTTATTAACTTAAACCATATATTAATCATCCATTTAAATACCACAATATATTTATATGATGGTAGTTAATCAATACAGATGAATCTTCTTAATTCCAACAATTAAAAGAAATTCTGTTTATTAAATAAATAATTTAAACACACGCTCTTTACACAATAAATCACTTTATTATTAATTCCTATTTTTATTATAAATATCACAATTAAGTCACGAATAACAGTGGGAAAGGATAAGAAACCTTACGAAGAAAGGTGAAACATACGACAATTCAAAACACACGGACGGTCGTCCACCGCCTCCCTCATTCTCCCCAAACTTCTCACCCCATCTTTGCTTGTGTGTATATATATATATATATATATATAATAAACGAATGAACAACTCGTGCACACACACGCACACACGCCTCTGTACATATCATGTGAATGAAAATCAGAAAAAAAATGCCAAACGTATATCATTTTAAATCAAATGAAGCTAAAAGTATATTAATTTAAAACAAATGAATTTTCTCCTTTTAAGAGAATCAGTTATTATAAGAAATTAATTATTCAATATAAGAAATTAATCATTAAACGCTGTTTTTTTTCTTTCACGAGGAAAGGATTTCCGACAATCTGGGTCAACTCAAAACACACGGACGTCCCCCCTCCTCCCTCATTTCCCCCAAACTTCTCACCCTTCGCGAACGTACAATCGTCAAAATATTAGTTCAGACGAAATATACACAAATGAACAACTTTCTCCTTACCTTATATATATATATATATATATATAGAAAGAATCATATTAACTGTGTCTATTTAATTTTGTCATTCCTTATATATATATAAATGGATTTTCACCTTAAAGTGAATTAAAACATTAAAAAATCACTAAACAATTAAAAGAATTCGTTCCATTAGCATATTCTCAAATCTACACACACACACACACACACACGAGGAAAGGATTCCCCCCGAGAATCTGGGTCAACTCGAATCGTTTACCCTGAGGCCTTTTTGAGGTAGGACGCGAACGTACAATCGTCAAAATATTAGTTCAGACGAAATACACACAAATGAACAACTTTCTCCTTACCTTATATATATATATATAT